>JACEIK010008756.1:27407-58769 GCA_018107945.1 Datura stramonium | reverse complement strand
ATGCCCAAGTGATGCTTTATAACTTAGTTTTGTCTTGTTTATCGGCTTAATTATATACATTCTCATGTAATTTTATGTAAATGTGAATATATACACTAACTAACATGATTAGTTCTTGTTTTTGTAGGTTTAAAATGAATTTGAGAAACTAATCCATGAGTTGGTGAAGTGGAGGCATAGAATCGGAAGTAAAACGCAAACGTCGGCAAGGAGGATGCGCGAAACAGCCCACCTGCGCGTTGGTAACGTGCCACGGCAGGCAGGCTGTGCGACCATGGCGTGCCACGGCCTCTAACGCGCTGCATAAGCAGCGTGCCACACTGCCAACGTGGCAGGGGGATGCC
This sequence comes from Datura stramonium, assembly GCA_018107945.1. Classification (NCBI taxonomy): domain Eukaryota; kingdom Viridiplantae; phylum Streptophyta; class Magnoliopsida; order Solanales; family Solanaceae; genus Datura; species Datura stramonium. The sequence goes on along the minus strand of JACEIK010008756.1, from coordinate 58,425 downwards.
TGGCATGTATTTTACGCGATTTCCAGAATGCCTCCGCGATGCCTCCGTGTCACAGAGGCATATTGGCGCGATAACTTCCGTGACATGGAGCTATTTCATGCCAGGAATAATTTTGTACAATTCTCATTTACTATAAATAGGTCCCTTAGCTCCTAAAATCATTTAGTCATGATTTATTTCTGAAAAACCACCAAGGAGTGAAGGGAGAAGTGGGAGAACTCACCTAGGGTTCATCAATTTCATCTTCTCTTCTTCCTATTCTTGTAAGTATGTTACTTTAATTATGTTTTCTAGTAATTGTATGAACTTGAGTGGCTAGAACCCTTCCTCTAGGATTGAAGCCACATGGTATGATTGTGAATACATGATTTTGTTTTAGTTTTAAGTTATTAATTGTTGTTTTGTCTTACATTCTTAATTATGGTTGTTTTTATAATTTATCACCATGAAAACACACACGTTACACGTAGGCAAAAGCTTGAGAAAGAAAACCTAGGCATGAACATGAGAATGTAGGGATAAAGTTCGTATCTTTCGATATGATTCGCGGTTAGGATAAGAAATTATACCTAATTTGCCTTGCTTGGTTGATAAAACGGGATGATAACATGAAACAACTTAGAAATGTTACTCCACCACTCGTAGAAGTAGTTGTGAAGCTAAGTTGAGTTGAATGATTAGAGGTACGAAAGTCCATAATCAAAAGCATAAGTTGAATGATTAGAGGTACGAAAGTCCCTAATCAAAAGCATAAATTCCGTAAACCACATCCACGTAATTGAATTGCCCACGAACTAGAATGTCACATCACCACTCAATGATGTAGTTGTGAGGCTAGTTTGTCGTGTTTAGAGGCTCGAAAGACCATGAACATACAATTTCAATTATGTGAGACGACAATTGTTAATTCCATACTTAAATCATGAAAAAGCGTAGTATCGCATGATTATCCGGCTTTAACTCTAGTTGCTACTTGAATGAATTCAGAGTATTTCGTTGACCACATCTAGACTTAATTAAATTTCTCGAAAAAGTCTATAATCAACACTTGCAGCATTTAATATCACACTTGACACTTGAACTGATAGTGTTAGCCGACCGGGTCCAAGACTACGTGAAGTCTGACATCCAACTCTTAAAAAGGGACATTGTATAGTTACTTGTACGACCGGTATACTTGCGGTCCCAACAAGTTTTTTGGTGCCGTTGCCGGGAGTCACAATGTTTTTTTTGGCGCCGCGTTGCCGGGGACTCGGCAAAGTTTCGAATTTGTTCTGTTTTTGTGTGATTTTTAAATTTCTTATGTTGAAATTTTTTTTATTAATAAATTTATTTATTTTAGTTTAGTCCGCTACCCTCTTGACATGACATCATGGAACACAAATGGATCAATGGTGGGATACTATTTTAGTGAGTCCTGCCTCGATCTTGAGACACTTGGCGGCAAACCAGAACACTCTGCAATATATGGTGGTCAAGATGGCCATTGATACTGTCCAATGCATACCCTCCCTAAGCCCCTACTAGGATCCTTCTGTTGTTTTTGATGAGCACAGAATGATGCAAATGAGGACTTGGAACACCAAGCTAAAATAGAAAACATGTTGAAACGGGTCCTTATATGTGCCAAGCAATGTGAGCAATATAGAAGTATTAGGAATTCCAGACTAAGGAAAATGGAGAGGCTCAGAAATGATAAGCGCCAAGATCACTTGAGATGATGGTTGAGGCGTAGGAGCCACTTTCTTCGCATTTGCAAGTAATGGTCTTATTCAATACTCAAAGAGGGATTACAAGGAGAAGAAAAGGGCAGCCTCGAAGAAGCTCAACAATTAGAAGCTCGAGAATCCCCGTGATAGTCTCACACATATGGAAATCTCCATTCATGAAGAAGAGAGGAGTATCCCCCATTTGACATTAATGGAGAGATAGATGTTGATGTGGAGAAGGTGTATGTGCCACAAGGCAAGGAGTCACAAAATGCATGAATCGAGGTGTATTTGCACTTACTCATCATTTCAGACATTAAGTTTGGTTGAAAACCTAGAAATAGAGTCTTCCAAGCTAGAGAAAGGTCTATAGGAGGAACATCAAGTCCATATTCTGAAATTTGCTAATTCTAAGAGACAAACACTTCGCTACTTAAGAGCCAATAAGTGCAAAGGGCTATCACCTGTTGGTTTTTAATTTTTTCACCACCACCCCTTGAGCAAGAGGAAACTGGAGAAGAAATTAGGGTGATCTCCATATCTCAAAGTGGAGGAAAAAGTGGTGTGAAAACTTGATGCGCCGCACAATGATTTAAATAAGGCGCCGCTTGGGAGGGCAACCCAAGGGTACCACAGCAGCGCTTGTGATTTTTTGTTTGTGTTGATTTTGTTTATTGTCAACTTGTGTTGTTTTTGGTTGAAAGTTAGGCAATTTATGGAGGGGAGCCCGAAAATTCATGGAGGAGGAAGCCAATGTGTTACGGAACGATAAAAAGTGTAAATGTACTGTTCCACTTGTTCAAAGGAAGAAAAGCATGCTATTAGCTAGGCCTAGAGGCCTCAGGGAGTTTTCTACGCTTTTTAATTTTAATTTGATGTTATGGGGACATAGCAGATTCATGTGGGTGAGGAAAATTTAAAATTTTTTGTGCTACCCATTTTTGGTGAATGTAATGCTTGTGAGAAATATTTGAAAAATTTTGTGAGTCAAGCATGACTTCATCACCAGTTGTTTTTCTTCGGTTCTTTTCCGATGGGGGTCTTTGAACCGGCTAGAATAATAAAGCCATGTTTTCTTTTTCTATATGTAATATTTTTAGTCATGTTTAGAGACTGTTAGATGATGGATGATGATGAATTCATCTTGGAGGAAAATTAGTCAATAGGTTTTGTTTTTGAACCCGTAGCTAATGGATGGCTTGATGTTCTTGTTATGTGATATACATGATTGTAAAGTAGAGGTAAAATTATGGTTAGTGTTGAAGCGATGTAAGAAGTGTATAACTTTGCTCGAGACACTTAGTCTCTTGAATTTGACTCAATCTGATTGAAGCTTAATTTTTAATTCTTGTGATTAGCTGAGTTAAGAGTCTGGGGAATGTGTCTTTAATTGAGCATGTGCTGTGAGTGTAAGTTTTTCGAATATTCCATGCTACCGTGGAGTGTCTAGAACTTGTTTGGTGTGTATATAAATGAAATGTGTTGATGTGAATCGCAAGAGATGATTTGTACATTTCCTTTGAATGAACCTAAATGTTATCCCTCAATTTACCTACCTTGAATATTTAATCCTAGTTAGCCCCATTGAGACTTAAGTCTATTCTTTGATAGCTACAACATAAGCTTAATCCTTTCTTTCATTAGCCTATGAATTTGATCCAAAACTCGGCGCTTAAGTGAAAAATTCAAAGAGTGAAGGAGGGAGAAGCGTGAAAAAGAAGGAAAAGTAGAAGCAGAAAGTTGAGAAAAGGACAAAGGTGCACTTATGTGGAAATGGTTGATTATTAGTAGGGAGTAAGAAAATAAATAAATGAAAAAATTGCTTAAGTAATTCTTACTACTAAGCCGAGTGTGCTTAAAGAAATGGGAACAAGAAGAGAAACTTCAAGATTGAAAAGAATGAGGAGGAAGTAAGAAAAGAGATACCAATGAATGTTGGATGTATTAAAAGCGCTTGGGGAAGATAGTCATCATCATGCATGGGGTACCTACCGTCCCCGAGAGCTTATCATTAAAACCCTACTTGATCTTACATTCATACATCCTTAAATTAGTGGAGTAAAACACTAAGGGAAAGCTTATGGTTAACTACATGATGCATGTGAATTCTTTGAGAGAGGAGCGTAATTTTATTCATATATACCCATACATGTTGTGATTTGAAAATTTTGTGAGTAAAATGCTGGGTAACTTTGTGTTGTGAGGGGCACATGTTTAATGAGAGATAACATTCATGTCGGATTTCTTGATCGGTTGATTTGCATAGAGTTTGCCAAGATTTTCGAGAGTCGATTCTTGAGGTTAGGAAGTCTTAACGGGTCAATATACTCCTAGCCGGATTAAGCTCGGTTTTTAACTTTTCAACGAAATAAAAAAAATATATAATAGTAATTATGTTTACAAAAATTAACTTGCTAAATTAGTTATGTGTGAGTCTTCATTTACATGAGATATAAAAGGGTTGTTCGAGGACGAACAAGGCTTTAAGTGTGGGGTAGGTGATCTTGGGAAAAATAGCATGCCCAAGTGATGCTTTATAACTTAGTTTTTGTCTTGTTTATCGGCTTAATTATATACATTCTCATGTAATTTTATGTAAATATGAATATATACACTAACCAACATGATTAGCTCTTTTTTTTGTAGGTTTAAATGAATTTGAGGAACTAAATCCATGAGTTGGTGAAGTGGGAGGCATGGAATTGGAAGTAAACGCAAACGTCATAAGAAGGAAGATGTGCCAAACAAATCCCCCACCTGCAGCAGAATGCGCCACGGCAGTGTGCAGTGCGACCATGGCGTGCTACAGCCTCTAATGCCCTGCACAAGCAGCGTGCCATGCTGCCAACCGTAAGGCTGCCTGGCATGTATTTTATGATTTCCGTAATGCCCTCCGCGATGCCTCTATGTCGTTGCAGGCATATTGGCGCGATAACCTCCGTGGGACACTGAGCTATTTCATGCCGGAAATAATTTTTGTACAATTCTTGATTTACTATAAATAGGTCCCTTAGCTCCAAAAATCATTTAGTCATGATTTATTTCTAAAACCACCAAGGAGGCGAGAAGCTGGGAGAATCCACTTAGGTTCATCAATTTCATCTTCTTCTACCTATTCTTTGTAAGTACGTTACTTTTAATTGTGTTTTCTAGTAATTGTATGAACTTGAGGCTAGAACCCTTCCTCTAGGTTGAGGCCACATATATAGATTGTGAATACATGATTTTGTTTTGGTTTCTTAAGTTATTAATTATTGTTTTGTCTGACGTTCTTAATTATGGTTTTTTTTATGATTGATCACCATGAAAACACACACGTTACACCTAGGCAAAAGCTTGAGAAAGAAAACCTAGGCAAGACAAAGACAGAGAAATGTAGGAGAAAGTTCAGTATCTTTGATATGATTCATGGTTAGATAAGAAATTATACCTATTTTACCTTGCTTGGTTGATAAAACGGATGATAAATACTTAAACAACTTAGAAAATGTCACTCCACCACTGTAGAAAGTAGTTGTGAAGCTAAGCTGAGTTGAAAGATTAGATGAAAGTCCCTAATCAAAAGCATAAGTTGAATGATTAGAGGTACGAAAGTCCGTAATCAAAAGAATAAATCCCGTAAAACCACATCCACGTAATTTGAATTTTCCACAAACTAATGTCACATCACCGCTCAATGATGTAGTTGTGAGGCTAGTTTGTCGCTTAGAGGCCTGAAAGACCATGAACATGCAATTTCCAATTATGAGACGACAATTGTTAATTCCATACTTAAACCATGACAAAGTTAGTATCATAGATTATCCCAAGCTAACCTAGTTGCTCCTTGAATGAATTATATTTCGTTGACCACATCTAGACACAATTAAATTTCTCGAAAAAGTCTATAATCAACACTTGCGGCATTTAGTATCACACTTGAACTTGATAGTTAGCTGAATTCGGTCCAGTCCCCGTGGGTTCGACATCCCGTCTCTTAAAAAGGGCCACTATATTACTTGTAACTGACCAGATACTTGTAGGCTCATCACTCCTCTCTAGTCATTATCGGCCAAGCTACTGACCTGGGGAACATCACAACCTCTAACATCATTAATATGGGGAGCCACAAAAGTTGTATGTTGTATCCCCCCAACTAATGCCATATGGGAGCCATCAAGGGCCAAGTTTCCATTACCTACGGGTGCCGCTTAGAAGGTTAAGACTAACTAGGCCCGGGAGGATGCTGGAGAGGCTACATGCTTTACCTAAGTAGAACATCTACCTCCACAGCCACTCCTCTCTGCACTGCCGGTGGTACTGAGATGCTGATCTCTCAAACCGGAGCAGTGAGCGCGGGCTCCTTCTCCGCGCAAACTCTCGGCCTCCATCCACGAATTCTCCGCCCCATCCTCTACTATGAACTGTGGCAACTACTGCTAGCTCGGTGCTTCTCGATTTCCTCCTGCACGTGTTCTTACCATCTGTGAGAGAAAGAAAGAAGAATTGTCAAATACCAATTTGGATCACCTGATACCAACTGAAATCAAGTAATAGCATGAACATGAAAGAGAGAAAGGAGTTTTCCTAAAGACCTATAGCTTCTCAAAGATATGTTACGGATGTCTCTTCACCAATCTTCCAGCCTCTACTACATCTCTTCCTCGTGCAATGAGATCAACAAACCTAAGCTCTGATATCAATTTTGTCATGACCTAAGTGGTCGTGATTGAAACGCACACTAACCCTCTAAGGTGGAACCGTTTCCAAACTCAATTATACAAAACCATCGACAGTTGATAGTAATACAACACATTAAGAAAATGATTAATGGAATATCACTATAATAAAGGAACCAATAACAATCCGCAGCTAAAACACTCCTAGATCCCGATAGTCATCGTACACACATGACATCTATCTATATTTATCCAACATCAATCCAAAGAAAAAGAAAATGACAAGAAACGATCAGTGTCTGAACTAGAGATATTTAGCCTCAGAAGAGCTGGCTGCGCCTTCAGCTCTCATCCTTTCTATAAATCCGCCATAATTAGAGATTAGGAGAGATGAGCTACCGGATCTGGGTTCTCGTACTCGTAAAAGAAATGCAGAAGTAGCATTAGTACAAACATACAGTACTAGTAGGTGTCATCGGTCGACTTTAAATAATGTAACATATATATACATACATATGTATATATATATAATAACATTATGTGATTACCTCATTACACCATTACAGTAGATAATACTCATTCAAATTAAATCTACGTGGGGTGGCAACTACCCGTGCCACCGAATTAGGCCTGCTGTAGCGCGCTTACTTAACCGCCTACGGTCTCGCCGCATAGAATAGTTCCCGCCGCAAACAGACCGCATTGGCAAAAGAACTTGACTTAATCGGCACAATCTACCATTCTTTTTACTCTTTTCAACATTTTATTTATTATGATCAACCTAGCATTTCATAATCATCAAATAAACAATCGACACATCATAATTACATAACATACAATGATCCATCTACGAAAGGTTTCACAACTTACTGCGGGGTCCTCATTTTACTTACATAAAACCATCAACAACTCGAATACACAAAATACATGGTTAAAACTTTATTTATTTAGGTTCTCACATTCCCAAACCGATCTTTACCTCTTACATTCAGTCAATTAATACAACAAATGGTGATAAGGTCAAGTAACGCTTCCTCTATCACATCATCATGAACATTCAATCACGAACATAGATGTACACACATGCCATAAGGTCTTATTTCTTCTCTTTTAGTCGACCTACGAGACCTTAACTTCATATACTTACTATCATAATACACACAACTACCCATCTACCTCGTCCTAATGCTACCTTCGGACACGAGCCACTCAATACGCTGTGACATTCATATTATCTACTTTCATTCACACATCCCAAGATTTTACCAATCAGTTTAGTTTATTAACCCCGGGAGGCCTTATCTTACCTCTTTTGTTCACATTACTCACACACAAATCATGAATTACGTTTCAAACAATACAAATGAATATAAATCACCACCAATATTCAATTTCTACATTATATAAAATAATGATTCATGGCTAATCGTTTAAATGATATCTCCAATAAAAGGACATATTAACAAGAAATGTCCTAAGACCAATTACAAAATCATTCCACACGCATATACACCATTATCCAATGCCCAATCCCCTTTCAAAACTATAACTCACCGCATTTGAAGACGATCACCTGGTACTTCGTTGGAGCCTTTCCCTTCCCTCCCTCGCTTTTGAACGCTCAAATCTAGAATAAAAGAATAACGAAAGATCAACCAACTATTTCATGAAATAAGGGTTTCACCCCACCCCACCCTCTATTCTACCTGCACATAAGTTCTAAACATCACATGTGAGGGTCTATTCCATTTAATCCTACCATGATTATTCAACCCCAACCATGGGGTTTCTACCAAACCTTTTTTCTGCCGCCAAGACCTTAGAACTTCCACTTCTATCATGCTCTAGGTCTACAATTCTAGGAATGATGAACTAGCACCATCCCATTCACCCTAGGGAGCAACAATTACATGCTTACGTAATTTGTAACCAATCAACCTTGAATACCCAATCAATTTTCCTTACGCTCATCAAGTAGCTTCTCAACCTAGATTTTCCACTATACAAGTCTCTGTTGATTCACGTGTTTAGGTATCAAAATAAAGAGAATAAAACTAAGATTCTACTCTTGAGAAGGAAAATTACTCTGTACTTGAGAGTTCTCTCCGAAGTTTCACAATTTATTTTTGAAATAATGAGTGTAAACCTCCTAAAATTCCACTTAAAACCCACTTACTAGTTCCCGCCATCCGCCGCAAAGGATCGAATTTCACGCAGCAGGCCTCGCTATTGTGCTCAAGGAATCGTCATAGTAGATCTAATGGTATATTTTTCGGTCACATTACAACGGGACTCCAATCGTGGTAATGTGTTTCAGTTGCAACAGCTTATCCCTCCACCGTAGTGGTCCCCCTGATACGCCAAACCACACCTCATACTTAAGTGTTTAAATGGACATTGTTTGACAAAGAACCCAACAAAGAGGTTGGGGATGAACCTGTGTGAATATGAAAGATCTAGACCAATACCGGTAAGTAAACTTGTTGGTTAGTTACTCCACTCGTGGGGTTTAAGAAAAATAATAATTAAAAAAACAATGATTGAAATTGTGATGTAAAACTGAATATAAGAATAACGTAGGTTTGTGTTCCCCATGGGTTCATAACTGCTTCGAGTATACACATGCGATCAATACCAATGCTTACTTGTAGAACTGATAACTAGGTTTATCCAAATGGCTGGTTCGGCCCCTATTGAATGACTAGTACCAATCACCAGTCGTCTCATCAACAATTTCAAATTAACCATATCAATTTGTTCCAAAATATAACTATCATGTGACCATAGCTCAAGTTAAGACAATGATCATCAAGATCAAGACTTTGTTGTACTTCTCATTTTCCTAATCTCTACCTCTAGGCTCAAGCAAGTAAAGTAATAGGGCAAGTCCTAACATTGGACACAGTTAAGAAACGCTTAACCATAAAGAGAATATAATACAAATGTTTTGCAATAGTTTTGAATCACTTTTGCGCAACCCTAGCTCATTAATCCACCAGGTTCCCACAACCCTGCATGGAGGTTTTACTCTCTCATAGTTGTAAGGTTTTCATATGCATTCATAATTAAACACATAAATCAATACTACAATTGTAGATGAGAGAAAACTTCTGTAATTATATCCAAAATAACTCAAGAACAATTCACAAGATCAAGAAGCAATCAAGAAAAAAAAAAAAAAAAAGGTTGATCACAAGCCAATCAACTCAATTCTATATTATCTTATTGTTCTCTCACGCTCTAACAAATTTAACCCTTCTACTAAAAATAAAATATAAAAAGTATTTATACAGATATAAAAATCCTTTTCCTAAGCTAGGATAAATTTCCATAATTGGTGCCTCCTAAGCCACGACAGATCCTACCACCCATAGCAGATTGTACCCATTGCTCCGCTATCCGTATGTCCTTGGCTGCTGAAATTTGGCTAAGTGTTGGGCCTTTCCTGGTACCGACTGCATATGCTTCCTACGAGTTGTCGCCACTTTTTCTGGCTTGACTCCTGTAATTATAGTTTGTCACGAGTGATGGTACGGCTACGATCTGCCCCACGACTGCATGTGCCTATTAGTGTCGTGGAGTCACTCTTGCAATTCTTTTGAATATTTCACGACTCAATGCTACGGCTCGTACAAGCGTTGTATGACTCGTGATCAAGAGCTGTAGATATACCTTCATAACTCAACCATCCGAAACTTTTCACTTCATTCTCAAGACGACTCCCAGCATCATCCCATGGTGCTGCATCGTAACTGTGACTTTAGCCCATTTTCAGACTTTCAAGCTATCTTTTGCACATTCTTGCTCCAACACCTATTTTTTCCTATAACCAAAGAGAAATTTCCTTATATCCATATAAACAAACCTAAGTCCGCTATTTTCTGGGCTTTGAGCATCAAAGTGATGTAATCTCACAACACATCAATACCCCTAACTTAAAACTTTGCATGTCCTCAGCAAAGAAAAACTAAAAAAATACTCAACTAGAAAATTAACCTAGGATACTACAACCAATACTAAACAAAATTTTCACTATACATTCAATAATTTTTGCTCCTTCCTCCAGCGAAACTATATCAACTAATATACTACAAAACAGAAACATGCTAAGGTGGATCAAGACATGTAAAGTGCATGAAACCAAAGGGTGTGCTTAACGGATTAAAGGCAGATTCGCATCCGTAACGAAGTCGTTATGCCAGTTGTGAAGATTGGGAAGAAATTTCTGAAAAATGCTTAGGAGTCAACGGCGACATAACGAGTCGTCGAAAGCATTAAGTACTGTCCTGACAACCGCTTCCTTCAAGATGACGAATTAGATTTCATTTTTAGCTAGGAAAAGGAGCTTCAAATTCCAAATCAAATCCATGAAGGAACAAAATAAGACGTAAATCTACTATTATAAATACCCCTTTTATTTTTGTAATAGAGAGTTTTTTAGCCAAGTTTTAAGACAATTTTAGAGATATGATTGTAAGGCTTTATTTCATATTTCTAGACAATTGCTGAACATTCTTCCTTATTTTTGCATTATTCAAGTGAAGTTTCTTCCTATCATCATTGCAAGTATTATTTTGAGTTTTGTATATGAATGCTATGAATTTACTTAATTATGAGAGATAAACCCTCCACAACCAGAATTGTGGAAATCATGATTAATTAACATATATAGGTAAAATACTTAGTGATTCTTTGAACGGAGTTTATGCATGTATTGCTTTTTCCCCTTCGCTTAATTGTTTCTTAACTGCAAACGCTTGAAATTTGTCTTTATTCTTACTCAATGGATCAAGGGGTGATGAATGGGAAAAGGAATTAACAACGGGATTTGAGGCTATCAACCCTGGCCTAATAACTCAGATCTTGTCCGAGAATAGTTAATCCGATATCAAGGGTAAGTGCTAGTCAAGTATACATCCGCATACGACCAAGTTGCGCAGGATAATCATCTAAATAGGGGAATAACTATTTAGGTGAATTTAACTTACTGATATTGCATGCTAAGCACCGGAATAGATCATTACTATAAAATTCCTTGTGGTTATGAAGTCATGGGGAACACTTACCCTATTTAGTTGCGTTAATTTGGAATCAACCTTTACTCTCTCAACGATACGTTTGTTACTTTTGCAGTCCCTCTGGGAAGATAATCACTAAAAGATTCTGGCACAGCATTCTCTATATCTTCCCATTTTCCGCGGATTCAATCATCCTAGTTGCCCTATTTGACATCGACCGTGTTATATCTCATTATAAGGTGTAATTTAGGCTACATATAGTATCAAACCATGATTCCTAGGAAGGCTTAGAAGCCTATCCCCAGCTTTAATTTTAATCCAATATACAGGGGTTTTCATTTTTAACTTTTGGGTACTCAGTCTTCCCCAGGTTTAGGCATTTTCAGTTCAGCTTATTACATACTACTCATCCCTCCCCTTTTATTCACTACCCGTAACTCATTGTGAATGGTTAAATGCACAAGTTCATCAACTTTTTAAGGACCTTTCCCACCGGTAAAGCAACTTAATAAACCCCTCGTTTGTTGTCTTTACAATTTTCAAGCAAAACACGATTTCTCAGGGAGGAGCTTTGGCAACATAAACTGTTTATAATAAAGAAATAATACAAAATTACTTGTTGATTGTTTACTTCAACTCGTGATAGTGAATTATGGTTGAGATGAACATGATTGAGCAAAGAGTTGCTCGATTGTTCCTTTATTTTGAAGTTACTAAAAAGTTAGGGATTCGTAGCTATAGTCTGTGCTTTGGGTTTTGTTCGGCAGGGAAAAGGGCCTTTTTTAGTTCTGAAGTTTAAATAAGTAAGGGGAAGATTTAAAACTCTAGGTCGATTCGGTAAATTTAAATCTTTTGACTCGTTAGACTCATACTACGAGTCAGAGGAAGACACTACGACTCGTCCGTTGGACCTGTAAGTTAGAGTTTTGAAAACTTACCCGAGGACCTATGAGTACACATCCTTGGATCATACAAGGTGGGTAATGGTTCGTGATGATTACTAGTGTAGGTTTTTGCTTTGGAATATATCTCTGAACCTCTTGCCGCCTCATATTACGACTCGTACAACCCTTTCATGAGTTGTAACGAGAGTTGTACCCACCGCCGCGCCTTCTACCCTTGGTTTTTGTTTTCCCCAGACTAAACACATTAGTTCAATCACTTGCTGCTCTCCCAAGAAGCGCTTGATTTAACATCATGGCACGACACAGGTGGTCAGTTACTCATAATCTACCAAGCCACCACTTGGGTTGCCTCAAGAAGCGCTCGATTTAACGTCGGCATCGACGCGCAAGTCTCTTGACTACCTGCACTCTTCAAGTGACTCCTGATTCATCATCAAGTGCGAGACTACATAGAATTCCTCTCTACGTTGCATTGATCAGATGTTGAAGGCGACCTCTTCTTTGTTTAGCTCCGAACTTCACTTAACCTACCTCCACATCTATTAAGGCCCTCCTGGGCCCAGAAGGAATGGTTTCCCCAAGACATGGGGACCTCATAATCAACTCCTGGCAATCCAAAATCACGAAGTCCGCTGGAATATAAATTTGTCCATCTTAACAAGCACATCAAAAAGGATAGCCACTGACTTCTTTACAATTCTATCAATCCATCAAGAGTTTGCATAGTAGTTGGTGTGGGGGCTTCTAAGCCCAAATTCTTGAACATTGCCGGGAAAAATGTTGAGGCAAGCTTTCTCCCATATCACAAAGTGCCCTTGAAAACTCGACATTGCCAATCATGCAAGGTATACGAAAGCACGTGAATCTTCCCTTCTCGAGCCAAGACTCGAGTATGGCAATTACTAAAGTGATGTACATTATCTACCGGCTCATAGCTTATGGACTTCTTATTTTTCACCAAGTTCTTCATAAACTTAGCATATCCTAGCATTTGTTCCAATGCTCAACCAATGGCATGTTCACAAATAATTGTTTAAGCATTGACAGAATCGAACTTACCATTTTCCACTTTTTCTTAATTCTTTGGGGAAACTGGATGGCAAGTATGGTCATGGAATAGTTTTGTACATTTGAGCGTTCTTTTGATCAATGTCAGTTTCTTTTCACCCATTGGGGCCTCTCTCGAAACTCAAGATTTTCTACCCCCCGCATCTCAACACTCTTCTCATTCTCCTCAAATTATATCTCTTTCTTCCGTTCAACTACAACGGAAAAGGGGGTCAATCGGGTCTTACCACTCCTAGTCATCACCGCCATGCAAATGGGGCCGTCATTCTTTGAGTTCTAGATTGTGTTGTTGTAGTAGTGTACCTTGTCTAGGGTTGAGTGATAAAGTTGCCTAAGCCGCCGTTCAATCTCGCTGATGGCTATCTCATGAGATTCCACTCTCTAACCCATACTTGATATGTCACCATGAATTTCCTTCAATTGATCATCAAAGGACCTCACCTTTTTCAAGATCTCGGCCATCATGTTTCCCTAACTTTGACCGCCCAAATTTCCCAGTGCATTGGGAGGCACATATATTCCATCTTGGTCAAGGCGGTAGACGTAATTCTTCTCCATTCTCTATCATGCTCACGACCTCTACCATGTCTCCAGATTCCATTTCGGTTGTAGTTATCTATGTATTGGTTTCGACCTTGGTTTCCAAAACCTTGGCACCAATTGTCTGTCCACGCTGGGCGTTGTCTTGGAAATCTGCCACCCGGTTGTCTAGGAAATTTGCCTTTAATCGTAGTGATACTTCCCCCGTGTTCCAATCCCTGTGTCCCCACTTCCTTTACCTTTTTGGATCCTAGTCCTATAATATGTTTTGTAAGCAAATCCAATGATGTGCGCATGTGAGCCAACCGCAGTCAAAACTAACAAGATATGTACCGGCCACTGCATCCGCCTTCCCGGTATTCCATGCCCCGTTTTGTTTTAGTCACCTGGCCAAGGACGGTAACAACTTGCTCCCAGTGTGACTCATCAATGTTCCTCCCGCCACCGTGTCTCCGCTACAACCTTTGTGCTATTATTTAGAGATACAAAAAGTTTCCAACAAACTTTCATCTAGAATCTTATGGTTTTGGCACTTTGTCAACATCTTCTTTAACCTCAACTAGGTCGCCAAGTGCCTCGTTTTTTGAGTCACTAAAATTATAAATCTCATCTTTAAGCCGCAAGATTCTGATAAAGGAAAGAATCTCCAAGAAGGCTTTCTTGAGTTCCTCCACTGGTTATGGAGTCGTTGGAAAACTCCTCATAACCATAAGGTAAAGGCTTCCCCGATTACGAGAAAAGGGGAATAGTTTGAGCCCGATGGCATCTTGGCTAACTCTAGGAATCTTGTACGCCTTGCATATTCCAATGAAGTTCATCGTGCATGTGCTGGTGTCATCCGCTGTGTGACCATTGAACACCCCTTTTCATATTTAATAGTTGAATCACATGCTCATGATGTCAAATTTGGCCCCAACGAGTTGGTGGTGGTACAATTGCTCCAGCTTGGATCCAACTTCATCACTGCCCAGTCCTCATCATCGAAGAATCGAGGGGAAATTTATAGACTCTCAAGGTTCTCTGGGTGTCGTCCGACATTACAAACTCCTCTCGACATCTTTCAACTCAAGTGCAACTTGCTGAGCTAGCTTGGCTTGCCTAGCTTCTTCAAATATACGCGGGCATCTCTCAATTTAGTTTTTCATTCGCGTTGTGCTGTCCATTCACTTTGGGTTCAACAAAATCAGGATTTCCACTATTCTGAGTGCTTGGCATCCACCGGAAACAACCTATGGGTATCACAAACAAAAAGAAACGTAATTAAGGAACTAACTACTTAAGTCAAATACGCGAAATTAAATCTAGTCTTAGCCATATTCCCCCGCAACATCGCCACTTTTTATAACGCTCAAACCATATCTTCTACTGAAGTATGAAGCGTACGTTGTCAATAAATAACCCAAAAAATAGGTTGGAGTTGAACCCACAAGGAATATGGAAGATCTAGACTAATGTCGGCAAACTTGTTGGTTAGTTACTCCAATTGGGGGTTTATGAAAATAATAATTAAAAAATGATAATTGAAATTGTGATGTAAAATCAAGAGTTAAGAATAACTAGGGTTTGTGTTCCCCATGGGCTCATAACTGCTTCGGGTATACATATGCGATCAATATCAATGCTTACTTGTATAAGTGATAACTAGGGTTCATTCAAACTACCGGGGTTTGTCCCTATTGAATAACTATAATCAATCACCTGTCGTCTCATGAGCAATTTCTAACTAACTGTTATCACTTGAATTCCAAATATAACTATCGTGTGACCACAACTCAAGTTAATACAATGATCATCAAGATCAAGACTTTATTGTAATTTTCCAATTTGTACCTCTATAGGCTCAAGTAAAAAGAATTCGGGTAAGTCCTAACGCCAGACAATCGTAAAGAAACATTTAAGCATGAAGAGAATACAATACAAGCATTTTGCAATGATTTCCTTTAAATCACTTTTGTGCACCCCTAGCTCATTAATCCATCATGGTTCCCACAACCCTAGTTATGGAGGTTTTAGCCTCTCATAATTGCAAGGTTGTCATATGAATTCATAATTAAACACATAAATCAATATTTTATAATGTAGATGAGAGAAAACTTTTGTGATTGTATCCAAAATAACTCAAGAACAATTCACAAAGATCAAGAAGCAATCAAGAAAAGGCGATCACAAGCCAATCAACTCAATTCTATGTTGTCTCGATATTCTCCTCACGTACTCTAACAAATTCTAACCTCTTCTACCGAAAATAAAACATAAAAATATTTATACTGCATAAGAATCCCTTTTCCTAAGTTAGGGCAAATTTTCATAACTGGTGCCGCCTGAGCCACGACAGATCCTACGGCCCGTGCAGGATTGTACTTCTGGCTCGTAATTGCTATCCGTATGTCCTTGAATTTTGTTGAAATTTACAAGTGTTAGCCTTGGTACGACTCGCATGATGCTTCCTACAAGTCAGAAGTTCTTCGTGTCTTTGACTCGAGAATTCTCAATTTGTATGAAGTTTTTCACGAGTGTGATGGTACGGCTCGTACCTTGCTGCCACTGTACCATACCGTCTTAATAGTGTTAGGAGTAAGCCTCTGTGCAATACTTCTCAATATTTCAATACCAATGCTACGCTTGTACAAGCGTTGTAACATCAAATGTAGAGTCGTAGGATGCACTCTTCATGACTCAACATCCAAACTTTTCACGGTCCTCAATAACACTTGTAGCATCATCCTACGTCAGACCGAGATTGTGACTTTAGCCCATTTTCTCGCACTTTAAGGCTATCTTTGCAATATTCTTGCTCCAACACCTATTTGTCCCGTAACCAAAGAAAAAGTGCCTTATATTCACAGCAAACACACCTAAGTCCATGTTATTTTCTTAGTTTTAAGCGTCGAAAGTGTTGTAATCTCACAGCACATCATCCCCCTTAACCGGTAGCTCCCATTTCTTGCTTAAAGATCATTTTCCAGCTTCAAAATCTCCCCAATATCTACTCAACACCTTCCAACCAATAGTTGGATTGTAGATGGGTGCTCATCTCATTGTTCTCCTCGTAACTCCACGGGTCGTTATATATAATGATTTTATTATTTTCTTAATTATTTATATATATATATATATATATATATATATATAAAATTTTATATTTATTAATATTAAATCATGCATAAAAATTAATTAGCTAATATTTTTATCACTATATTTTATTTATATATCTCTTTTAAATAATCAAAAGAAAATAAAAAAGAAAAAGGAAAAAATCAATCTAAACTACCCATAAACCCCACTATCACACTACTCTCCTTTTTCCAACACCCCTACTACTACTCATAAACTCACACACAAACAATAAAATAGAACATAACACACCTACAACAAAAAAAGGGACAACACGCCTCATGAGAGGGGGAAACAACACAACACACACAAAACAAAAAAAGAGGGACAATACATCTCACGGGGAGAGGAGGAAACAACATAACACACATACAACAAGGAGGAACAAATACAATACACACGAGAGAAAATAATTAAAAAAGAAAAGAAAATCAAAGAAGAAGAAAGAGAGGCGTATTAAAGAGCAAAAGAAAAGAGAAAGAAAGAGAGAAAATCAAGGAAGGAGGCGTAAGAGGAAAAGTAAAAATAGAAGGTTTGAGAAAATATAAAGGAGCTGGTGGTTCGAGATTTCTTCTCGTGGGTTTCTGCTGGATATTGATATTTCTACATTAAGGTCTATGGCCCCTTAATTCTATAATTTCAATTCTGACATGACCAAATACAAATTTTTTAATCTCTCAATGTGTTAGTGCTAATTTCTTTATAACATGATTAATTTTTTTAATTATTATTATTATTATTATTATTATTACATATATTATTATTATTATGATTATTATTATTATTATGTCACTATTTTGATGATAGTTGCGGGTTATTTATTTTTTTTGTTTTTTTAATTATTAATTATTAATTGGAACGATACAGATCGATTGATAATTAAACGGAGTAGATCAAGATATAAGAAAATTAACATGATATGGGCCATCAAAATAGTTGAAAATTGAAAAATGAATATTTCAAGTTTAAAATGTTTTATTATTTTTATTTATTTTATTTCATTTGTTCAAGTTATTAGGAGCATCTTTAAGTTGATAATAAGAACATACAAATTTAAGACACACATAACGTTAGATAAATTTTAGGTTTGTCCTATATTCATAAACTAGGATCTTATTTGCGCGTCTTAGATAAAGAGATGTAAATAGAATGGAAAGATCGTTGTTACACGTCTTTACCTAATTTTTTTTATTAAAATAATAATCATTGGTTTAGTCAAGACGAGTAGAGTCAAATTTTAGGTGTGATATGATAGTCAGGGTCGCAATTATGCGTCCTGATCGGTGTATGTCGAATTTGAGGTCTCAACCCTGCGTCTCAATTAAGACTAAATAAAACTCAACAATATTAAAGTGAAATCATATGCATAATTGATATACACAACATTCAATAATTTTTTAGCCGAGTATAATTCAATAAAGCAACCGTGCTAGAACCACGAAACTCGAGAGATGCCTAACACCTTCCCCTCGGTCAACAAAATTTCTTACCCGAATTTCTAGTTCGCCAACCAATAACCTTAGAGTCAAACTTTTCTTTTCATTAGGGATTCAATAAGATGTCTTGGAACACCAAAACTCAATTTCAAGTGGTGACTCTGTAAAATAAATCCTTTTTCAAGATAGCACTTTAATTGAAAACTCTTGTCAAAATTTTTCTTAGGCGGGGATGAAAGAAAAAAAAGGGCGTGAGAATGCGAGCAAATATCTTTTCCATAAAACAACCACCTAGTGCATTGTTGGCCAATCATTGAGTCAAAGGGTCCAAACCTATATAAAAAAAATTTAATAGGATATTTTCTAGCAAACCCTGAGTTGATGCACAAAATATGTACTACTTGAACCTCTCCCGAGATTCAAACAATTGTTCACCTAAAAATTGACTAAAATGGAAGATTTTATCTTACTTATCGACTTTATTACTAGAAGATAACCATTTCTTTAAAAACATAACCATCAACTCCCCCAATTATGAATAGAGTTTGGTGGAAGGCAATGAATTCAGGTTCTAGCTTCCCCAGAAAGTGAGTATGTAAACACTCTTAAACGAATGACATCATCTGAAATGCTATTTTGATTGTGCATATTGCATACCTCAAGAAAATTCTTCAATTGTTGATGTGGGTCCTGATCAATAGAGTTGTAGCATTGACCCTTAGCTCTTAACATGATGTAAATACTCTTATTTATATTAAAAGTGGGAGCATTTATATATGACAGCATTAAGACTCTAATATAGTCAATATCATCGCCCAAATAAGTGAACACGTCTTCCCTTTTAAGATTATGGATTGCCGCCATAAACACCTAGTTTAAGTAAAGCAAACAAGGTGTGATGGAATAGATCAATACTTGAATCAATGTATTAACTTATCAGTAATTTAAAAATCTATTTCCCGACAATAGTGTCAGAATTTGATATGTTCAAAATTATACCTAAAAATGATGTAACGCGATTGTGTGTAAATATAGTAACCCAACTAGGTTGGGGTAGAATCCCACAGAGAATAGGTGTGAAAAGGTTATTGGATTGAGTAAATACTTGATTGGTTGTCTTAAGATTCTATTCAGTATTGATTGAAAGGTTTTGGTATTTTAAATATTGCCCTCAAGCAGACATAGAAATGTACACGATTATATAAGTAATAAAGTGATATGAGATTAGGTTATCAAACCACAGGGACTCGTAAATGATAAAGAATTAAAGACAAGCTATTGCTAATTATAGACTAGTGATTTCAATGAGATTGGATGTGAATATTTTGTAACCTTTGTTTTAGATAACAAAACATGATGGATATTTTATGAAACTAGTGATGATAGAAGAACTCCGAAACTATGGCATACTTCCGTATTCATGTTTATAATGTACTTTTATAATATGATAACTTTTTCGAGATTGCTAATTCATGGGNAGATTGCTAATTCATGGGATTAATAGTGTAACACCCCAAAAGTTGCTTAGATGAAACCTAGACTAAGCAGGAAGAACCAAAAAATTTTATTTCAGAATAACCCAGAGATTGAGTCATTGTCAGCAGTAACGGCCCATTGTCTAGGTTGTTGTCAACCCTGCCGGTTTCCTTTCAAGAACCAACGACACATGGGACGGCCCATTAGAAGGAGTAACGAGTTATCCCGTCACTCGTTGCATCGCTATTATAGAAACCTTCCTAGACCTTTTCCAGAATCAATGAGCCATCCAACGAGTCATCATTGGCTTAAACGACTCGTTGTTGGGAGCCGTTGGAAGATTTCCAGTAAGGGTTGAAATTTTTCCTAAAAGCAATGTAGAACCAATGACTCGTGGTCCCTTCTAACGAGTAATTGTTGCCACCCATCGCCAAATATAGCAACCCTTTAGGACAAGAAAGTGGTGACCACGAGCAGGGACAACGACCCATTGTGCCAACCAACGAGTCATTGTGTCGCATGTTAGTAGAAGTCCAAGCTTCTGTTCAAAACTCCTCCAGTGACCACGAGAGGAACCAATGGTACATCCAATGATTTGCGGTTCCCTTCCGTTGTCCAATTCCAGTAAGCTAAGTTTTTTGGCCCAGGACTAACAAATGGTCCCAACGAGTCGTGGTATCAACCAACGACTCATTGTGTGACTTGTTGGATCCCGACGAGCAGTTTTTCAAACTTTCTCTCAGGGCCATTTTTGTAACCTCTCGCCTTTTTAATCCTTAAACTATGTTATTTTGGGGTTATTTGTCAAGGGTTAAAAGAGAGTTAGTTGATCTTTCTTCCTCACTTCTCTCAAGATCTCCAAGAAATTGTACGAGGAACTCATACAGTTCATCTCAGAGCTAAAGCTAGGGCTTGCAGATTCCTTCACAGATTCTCCAGGTTCTTCCAAGAAATTCTACTCCAGGTATATGGAATTTCAACAAGGGAACTGCTCTTCCCACTACAAAAAGGTAGCTTAATTGCGGGGGTTGAATAGCAGGGGTTATCTCTAACCCCCGCAAATTGCATTAAATAGCGGGGTTTCTTAACTGACACAAATATAAATAAATATCAGCTGTTAAAAACCTGTGCAATTCTAAAAAATAGCGCTCAATATTCCCGCACTTTTTATTCCTTCGCTCCTTTTTTTCTCTAAGAACAAAACTTTTTTCTCGAACAAAAAACCCAAAAAAAAAGTGTAGCCTTCACTCGTTTAAGATCTTCTCCTTTTTCACTCGTTCTTTTCTCTCGTTGCCTTCAATCCGCAGCTCTCCATATCCCCTCAGCCTCCAAGTATCGATCTGCTCTCAACGACAGTTAAGATTTGGTTAGATTCAGATTTTTAGTGAAAAATATCTCTATTTTTGTGTTTAGATTGAAATTTTGATATGAGTAACTAAAAAATCCTTGATTAATTTCTACTATTTTTATTTTTAAATCAAAATTTTGATATGAGTAACTAAACATCCCTAATTTGAATAAATTCTTTTGATGAAATTTTGGCATGGGTGTTCAAAAAATCCCTAATGTGAATAAATTTTTTATTTTTGCCATTTAAAGGATATCGTTTATGAAATATAATGTTGTTGCCTTATGGAAGATTTTCAATTCCTTAGTTTCCCATCTTATCATCGTTATTTTTTATCGTCCAAACTGCTTAACTTGTTACAACAAACACAGAGAGAGAGAGTTAAAGTTAATGGTGTTTTTTTAAGATTATGGTTTGATTGTCTTAATCTGTAACAGTGAAAAATACTTCCATTGTTTGTGTAGACTTTTTAAGCATTTGGTGCTTTTGAGTAATCATACCCACTTGAGTTAAAAATTCAAATATGATAAATACAAGGTGCCAACTACTAAATATATCTGATTAGACATTAATTTGGTAGGTTACTACTGCCACTCACACTACTTATCCCCCGCGTCTGTACGACAAGAAGAGCTCAACAAACTTCAATTTGGTTTCAAGTCTTGTGGCTGCATCTAGGTCTGATTTTTGTAATTTTGAAAATGGTATTTTTTTAAAATTTTTATTTTTCAGTACTTGGTTTGTGATTGATAGAAAGAAAAGTAGAAGTCAAACCTCAAAGGATCCAAAAAAGATAAAAAAAAACGAATATGTGAAAAATCAAATTATGTCTACTTGATTTGTTGGTACTATTAAAGAGAATCTATTACTATTAAGAACAAGGAGCTTGCTTATGTAGTATAACTTTGATATGGAGTATAGATATATACATAAAAACCTACTAACATTTTAACAAATATTAGACATGAGCTCAAACTTTTAACATTACATTAAGTTCAATACTAAAAATCTTAAAAGTCAAACCCATTTAGTTGATTTGGCCACTATAAGGTATCAATAGATAGTGTATCTGCTATTTAGTTGATTTGTTGGATTTTTGCATTTACATTTTGGTACTGGTGAAGTATGAGTTTTTTGAGCCATTTAAGTGTAGTTGGAGAAGTATATGCTAAAAATATGAACAATTATGTTGAATTTTAATATTAGAGCAGTAAAATGAGTTGATCTAAGTCGTGTGAGATTTAAGATAATACATTTTGTTATGTCTAATTTAATCTAAGTCATGTATGTAAATTAATGACAGGTTATGATAGCAGCAACAAGAGCTACTGGAGGAGAATACCATGAGAGAGCTGGTCAATCTGTTTGCGAGGTAGTTCCATTAAATGTGATAGCAATCAATTTGGGATTTGGTGTTCATTTAATAATCAAATTCAAGAGAAAAAAAATGAGATATTAAATTGCAGTTTGTTTAGTTTGGGATTTGGTGAATTATAATCATGTAGGCTATTAGCTGTATTCACCTTATGTAAAGATGAGTCAGGTTTTCCCTTGAAGATACAATTTTTGCTCTCTAGTGATCAAATCTTTGCATTTCCTTTTTTCACTGCATTCAAAAGAGGGTGCAGAATGATTTTTCAATAGCTTGAAGGCATAAGCGAGTTATTAGTTGTGCAAAAATATAGAATTTTTCAATGATTTTAGTTCTCCAACCTTAAAATAGTTTGTGTGTTTGGATAGTTGCACTTGTTGGTTTAGTTTGCATAATATAATCCTAATAGCTTAATTAATACCTTTTTATAGTACATAGAGAATTTTATTTACACTCCTGAGCCAGCATGTAGAAAAACTCTAATTTTTTTAAAAAGGGGAATAATAATCAATCTGTTTGGATGGATGTTTTTCTCTATTTTTATCAAATTGTATGGACACAGTGCAAGTGCTAGAGTAAGATTCACTTTTGGTCTAAAAATAAAAATAAGGCATGAGTAAAAACTATTTTCTTTTGGGAGTTCCCGTAATATATGTATAGACGATAAACCGTTTCCTCTGAACTCAAATTTTATTTATATCAAATTAATATATGTATAATATTCGCATGTATAAAAATCTCTCTTACTAATTAATCATTCATTAATTTCTCATTTAACCTTCTTAATTAATTTTATCCACGACTCTGTGCAGTTTGAAATTTGGTATCATTTAATTATTTTGATGTTTTTAATTGCTATTTTCTTACATTTTAAATTGCAGTTTGTGCAGTTTTTTAGCTGCTTTTTTTCTGTTTTTAGCTGCTGGTTTTCTTCATTTTAAGCTACAATTTGTGTAGTTTTATAGTTGTTGTTTGTGCAGTTTTTTAGCTGCTGTTTTTTCTATTTTTAGCTGTTATTTTTCTGTTTTTTAAGTTGCAATTTGTGTAGTTCTTTAGCTACTGTTTTTTCTCTTTTTTAGCTGCTATTTTTTGCTTTTTAAGCTGTAGTCTGTGCATTTCTTTTAGCTGTTGTTTTTTCTATTTTTTGCTGCTACTTTTCTATATTTTAAGCTGCAATTTGTATAGTTTTATAACTGTTGTTTCTTTTATTTGTGCAGGATTTGAATTATTGAATTGTAAATATGCCAAAGTCAATATCTACTTCTGATTTTGAGTTTTTTTTATCACCACCGTCTCCCTTTTTTGTTCTACTGCTGCTTCAAAACTGCAATTTTAAATCTACAATAATTGGCTATGTATGACATGCCTAAATGCTGACAAGCTTTATATTTTGCATTTTAATCCTGTTAGCCATAAGAACAATCATTTTAACAAAAGAATGTGTAAACACAAGGCATATTATTGGATACTGCAAACTGCACTAACCATTTGCACAACAAGAAGCCTATCTTCAAATTCTATGGAAGTGTATGCGTGTTCAAGTTATATGTGTAGGTATTTCTAAAATATGTGGTGTTAGTTTTGGCTTGTTTGGAGGTTGATTATTATAAATATCTCTGTACTGCTTGATAACTGAGCCTACTTAATAAGTATATCCACAAATTTAATTTATATGTGATGATTGTTTATCTGTTATACTTGAAGTCGTATGTAGTAAATTTCTAATTTTATTTTTTATATATAGATGGCTGAGACTAGACAAAGATCTGGATGGGCAAAAATATACATTGCTACACATAAGAATCAAGATGGAGTATATGTTAATGAAGAGGCAAAATAAATATGCATGAGTTTATGTGAATTCTCAGTTTATCTCAATAAAACCTAAAACTTCACATTGAAAATTTATTAAGGGTGGTCACTCTACTGAAGTCTTTGTATATGGGATTTGTAAGGTACTCTAGATGACTACTAAAAATTGAGTTATCTTTGAGACAAAGAACCACAGACGAGTCTCCAATTTCGCCAAATGATGCAATTGGTAAGGTTCTAGGAAAAGAGAACTCTGGAAGGGTGAGGTGCTTGGTACTAGGACCTGTCCCTAATAATATTTTTAAACAAGCAAGACCTCATTTTGGTAGTAAAGTGCTTCAAATATTAAAGGTTCATGTTCGTCCCAATGTCAAGAGAACCATAGTCAAATGATAAATGCTCACAATCAAATGATGAATGCTTTCAAGGTATATATGATAATGAAAGAAGGGAATATATCAGAATAATTTGTGGGGTTCTTTGTTTCTCCTTCGACGGATTTTACTACAACGGTAAGTAAAGTTCTTAAATTTCTTTTTTTATTTGAATTTGTTTGTTTACATTCTGGTGTCTATTATGACTTGATTAGTTCTTTAATAAATTGATGTGAGAAATATCAACCCACTTGTATGTTGTTTTATGCAGCCAAGTGATGCGGTCAGTGGGCCCCTTTCACTCACTGATGCAAGAAGATCAAGCGGTGGCAGTAATCCTAGTGAAAATTATTGATTTCATTGTAATTGTCTTAGATAATTAATTATGATGATGTAATTGTATGGTTGGAGAAGATGTTAGAATGTTGAAGTGAATATTTTGCTGTTTGAATTTAGTTTTGGAGTCTGACGTTTATAATTTAATTTTTAAAGACTAATGATATTTTATGATAAAATTTATGATTTTATAAAATTTTATCGATCTCTAAATTTCAATATATAATTTAGTTCGACTATAATTTAAAACTTAATTTAGTGGTTCGATTTGTCAATAATAAATAATTCAATGAATTGCTACTTATGACAGATAAAATCATTAAATATAAGCTAATTGAAAAATATTTATATATATTGTGGAGATTTTAAACCCCCAAAATTTAAAAATTGATAATTATATATTAAAATATATAATTTTGAATTTGCGGAGGTCGACCGCCGCAAATTGACCGACGTAATTATTTTTAGGGGATAGCAAAAAACTGCCGCAATTTGATTGTGACAACTCTTATTATAGGAGTTCTAGCAACCACTGCAATTATATTTTCGGGGGGTTTAAAACTGCCACAAACCATAAAAATAACCCCCGCAATTAAGCTGTTTTTTGGTAGTGTCCCCTGTGCCCCAAAACCTTTATAAACACCTTATCAGTTCTAACTCTTGAAGATTAAAGTTGGGGTTTGTTTGTCAGATAGATTATGGGTTTCCTTCTTGTTATAATTATCACGATTCTTAAAGGTTATTTCTAGTTATAATTCATGTTGATATCTTTTTTCATGAAATACATGTTTTAGCCCTAATCTATAAATATGATTTGAAGGGTCTTGCATAATTGTCTAGATTCAAAAATTTGCTTGATTCTTATAGTTCCCTTCTGATAACCATGATAGTACAGTTATGTAATTTAAAAGTTGATTTATTGATTGTTCAGTCTCAGTCAATACTTAGCATTTTCAATGTCTTACAAAAATGTCATCTGATCAGTTTGACTATATTCAGTCTCTTGAGGATTCTGTAAAACTCCGTAGTCTCAGTTATCAGTTATCAGATTGTTCTCTAGACGATTACGACGCTTTCAGATAAAGCAACTCTGGCCAGTCTTACAACACTTAGTTTCAGTTATCAGGTCCTTCAGACTTTCAGGGTACTTCCAGATAAGTATTCTTGACGTAAGTCTTGGAACATCTGCTTTGGGCTATCAGCCTAGCAGTCACAATTAGGATATCCAGTTGGAGTAGGACATAGCACCGAGCAGGCTAGATTTCAGCACACTCAGGTTCCCAAAACTACATTTCCATCATAGGTTATTAGCTCGAACGGGCCTCAGATAGTGATCACCTAGCTCAGTCATTATACCCTGGCAAGGTACAGTGGACTTTCACCGATGGGATGTATACATCAGACTCCACATTTAGATCACGTGATTACATGTCGGTTATAGACACTTCCACTTGTCAGTTCAATTCCGTATAGTCTCAGTTTCAATTCAGTTCAGCTTATTTAGATTACAGTATATAATGATGATCCTCAGTCAGTACCTATTGTCACGGGGTCAAATTCTAGACCACGCGGAGCACCCAATCGTTGCCTTGACTTCGCCTTGAAAGGGTTCAGCTCTAACACTTAGCCTTGATAGCTAAGAACCGTTTATGCTTGGCTATTCACACAAACTTAAGTATAGAAGATTTGTAAGAAGAGAGGATTGGTGGCAAATGCCAAAGAACTCTTTATATCACAAAGAATGCTTTACAAGTGAAGGACTTTGTTTGCTTGCTTGTGGATGGTTGCAAATGAATGYCATCCCTCCTATTTATACTACTCTATGGAACATCCTAGAACATGGCTAGATATTTACAAGATGGAATATTCTTGGAATATGCCTAGAGATGCCTAGACTTGCTTAGAGTGTCCTAGACTAGCCTAGAAGGTTCTAGGGAGTGTTGGGACGTTTTTATGCTTCCTAGCATTTCCTAGAATGTTCTAGGTCATGCTAGATCACTCAAGTATACTCAAGAACGCCCTAGACACTTCTAGAATAGCCCAGGGCCCTAATTTTAAGTCGGGTGGGTACAGACTCCCCCACCTGAATCGACGACGTCCTCGGTGTCGTGCTGCTGTTGTGACTGTTGCTGCTGCCTCAGGAACGCATGTACTTGATCCTTGAATTGCCACAAATCTTCATAGCGTTCCCACGTTGCTTCTTCCGGAGACTGACCCTTCCAATGTACTAGGAACATCTCTGCTTGATTGTTCCAACCTTTCCCTCAAACCAGTTGATAGTCCATGATTGCCTCTATCTGCTTGTCTATGGCAGGCGGGGTGATGAAAATTTGGCTTCTTCTGGACTGACACCTCTCTGTTTCCTCCCGATCTTCATGAAATGGCTTGAGTTGGCTTGCATGGAAGACAAGGTAGATCTTCAAATGTCGAGGCATATCAAGCTTGTAAGAGATCTTGCCAACCTTGGCAATAATCTCGAAGGGACCCTCGTAGCACCGAATTAGATTATGATTGATGCCTCTTAATGACTTGAACTAGCGAGGGTTCAACTTCACCATGACCTTGTCCCCGATCTGGTAGTGCATGGGATGCCTCTTTTGGTCGGCAAACCGTCTCATCTTGCGGGCTGCCTTGTCAAGATAGGCCCTGGCCATGTCTAGTTGCTCTTCCCAGGCCTTGGCCATGTAATATGCGCCTGGTTTTCTCATCTCATCTTGTGTGGGTAATGATTTCGGGGTGTTGGGCTGCTGCCCCGTAGCCAACTCGAACGGGCTCTTGCCAGTCGCCTCGCTCCTTTGCAAATTATACGAGAATTGGGCAACATCAAGCAACTTGKCCCAATCCYTYTGGTTGGCRCTCACATAGTKCYGCAAGTAGCACTCYAGCAAAGCATTGATCCKCTCRGTTTGCCSATCTKTCTGAGGGTGAAAGCTTGTCGAAAAATACAACTCTGAGCCTAGAAGGCTGAAGAGTTCCTTCCAGAATGCCCCTGTGAACCTCGGATCTCTGTCGCTAATGATGTGTTTGGGCACACCCCAGTGCTTCACCACGTCCCTTGAGAATAAGCGGGCAGCTTCCTTGGCTTTACAACTGGCAGTGGTGGGAGTGAATGTTGCATATTTTGAGAATCGGTCCACCACGACCATAATGGTGCCAAAGCCTTCTGAATTGGGGAGACAGGTGATGAAGTCCATTGTCACGCTGTCCCATGGCTTTTCTGCAACAGGCAATGGCTCCAATAAGCCTCCGGGAACTTTATTCTCGGTCTTGTCTTATTGGCAAACAAGACAAGTCTGTACATACGCCTTGATGTCGTCCCACATTTGGGGCCAGTAATATGATGCCTCGATCAAAGCTGTCGTACGTTCTTGTCCTGGGTGCCCTGCCCAAGCGGAGTCATGTCCCTCTTTCATCAAAGTACGCCTCAAGTTCTTCCATTTTGGGACATAGACCCTCCTACCTGTTGTGTATAACAGGCCTTCCTCATGCCAAAACCTCTTGGTTTTTCCTTTCTTGGCAAAGTCAAGAAGTTGCTTTGCGACAAGATCGTTCAGCATGGCCTCTCTAATGGTGTCTATAATGTTGCTACTTGCTGAACTAACTATAGGCGCTAAGATTGCCTTGCGACTTAGAGCATCTGCTACCACGTTGGCTCTCCCCGGCTTATATTCCAAAGTGAAGTCAAATTTCGCCAGAAAATCTTGCCATCGAGCCTACTTTGGAGTCAACTTCTTTTGGGACTGAAAATAACTAGTTGCTATATTGTCCGTCTTCACTATGAAGTGTGCTCCCAAAAGATAATGGCGCCAAGTCCGTAGGCAATGGACTATGGCCGTCATCTCCTTTTCGTGGACGGTATACTTCCGCTCGGCGTCATTCAACTTTCTGCTTTCAAAAGCGATAGGATGACCATCCTGCATAAGAACTCCTCCAATGGAAAACTCTGACGCATCTGTTTGCATCTCAAACACCTTGGGAAAGTATGGCAATGCTAGCACTGGTTCCTTGGTGATAGCGTCTTTTAGTCCTTGAAATGCCTTTTCACAGGCATCGGACCAAGCCCATTCTCGGTCCTTCCGTAACAAATCAGTGAGCGGAGCGGCGATGGTAGAGTATCCTGCTATGAACCTCCTGTAGTAGTTGGCGAGGCCAAGAAATGATCTTAACTTGTCTACTTTTCTCGAGGCCTCCCAACTGCGGATAGCTTCAACTTATCGCTATCCATCTTGATTTGCCCATGACAAATTGTGTGTCCAAGGAATTGTATTGATGATTGGGCAAAGCTGCACTTCTCTCGCTTCACGAACAAATCATTCTGCCTTAGCACCTCAAAAACCTTTCGCAGGTGCTCCAAATGCTCCTCCAAGCTGTTGTTGTAAACAACAATATCATCCAAGTAGATGACCACGAACTTATCCAAGTAAGGATAGAAAAACTTATTCATCAATGTGCAGAATGTGGCGGGGGCGTTGGTTAGTCCAAATGGCATGACCAACCACTCAAAAGCTCCATATCGGGTGACACAAGTCATCTTGGCTTCGTCCCCTTCAGCTATGCGGACTTGATAATACCCTTTTCTCAAGTCCATCTTCGAAAAGATTTTCGCTTGCCCCAATCTTTCAAACAAATTGGCAATGAGCATAATAGGGTACTTGTTCTTGATCGTGACTTTGTTAAGTGCACGGTAGTCAATACACAGTCGCAAAGTACCCTTCTTCTTCTTTTGAAATAGCACCGGTGCTTTTGATGGTCGAATTTGGCCGGCCTCAAGTAGCTCTTGCAGTTGCTTCCGGAGTTCCTCTAACTCTGGTGGAGCCATGTGATAAGGGGACATGGCAGGTGCTTTAGCCCTTGGAACAAGCTCAATCTTATCATCTACTTCCCTCCTTGGCGGCAACTTCTTGGGAAGTTCTTCTGGCATAACATCCTTGTTTTCCTCCAAAACTTGCAGCACACATGGAGGTATTGCTTCAGCTTCTTGGGATTCCTTTGAAACCTCCTTTATGGCAACAAGAAAGGTTGGTTCACCCTTCTTGATGCCCTTAGCCAGCTGCATGGCCGACAGATGCATTCCGTCTTGTGGAACACGGATAAGCGACACGACGCAGGAAACTCCCTTTTCAAGGATTAGGAGTTGGCTGCGACATGGCGAAATCCATGCGTCCATATTGTACCAGAAGTCCAGTCCGAGTACAATGTCGAACACATCCATTGGCCCTATGACAAAGTTAGCATGCCCCTTCCAGTCTCCCAAAGTAATCTGTACTTGAGGAGCGATGCCGCTGACTGTTGATGGTGGTGCATTAACAGTTTTCATCATGCCATCACTTCCACCATACCTTAGCCCAAGAGCTTCGGCTTTGGCTTTGGTCACAAAGTTGTGTGTTGCCCTTGTATCAATAAGGATGCATGTGGGTTTCCCGTTGACAACAGCCTCAACAAACAGTGACTCTCTTGGCTGCGCACGAAGCGGCTGAGCCGCCATGGCCATCAGCTTCATGTGACCATTGAGAGTCATCTAATTCTGGAAGCCCTTGTTTGAATTCTCTTCTTGTTCCTCCGATTGTTGCGCCTTTTGTTGCTGGTTAGCAGCAATCATGGCTCCGAGATTGCCCCAATTGGAACACAGTCGGGAAAAATGGTCTCCTCCGCAAAGATAGCACCCTTTGAATTGTGAAGGGGCCGTCTTATTCTTGTCCAAGTAGCTTTTGCGAAAGTCTGACGTTGAACTCTGGTTTGGTTTACTGATGCTGGTCTTGCTTCTATTCCTGTCCCCCGTTTCTGCCTTGGCAGAGGCAGACTTGGCCTTATCCTTGGCCTTATTGGACTCCGAGCGATAATCCTTTAATGAC
>JACEIK010008755.1:22869-37322 GCA_018107945.1 Datura stramonium | reverse complement strand
TCACCAGTTGTGGGAAGGAATGTCAGTAGTTCCTAGTCTATATGACGGAAGGAAACCACGACTCATTGGTGGAAGTAACGAATCGTGGTTAGGCTCGTTGGAGGGCTTGAGGCGGAACTGGAAGAGGGAAACCACGGACGTCACAACGACCCATTATTTGGAAGAAAAAATCATCCTGTCAAGTCATAGAAAGGGATTAGAAAGTATGAAATGGGAAGTGGATCCAACGGCTCAATACCACGAGTCGTGGTATCTGGTAACGACTCGTGGGACCGTCCGTTAGTTCGCCATTGCAGATTTTTCAAGGTTTTTTATTAGAGGCATTTTCATCATTCCTACGCTCTAAGGTCCTAAACAACATCATCTTAAGTTATTTTCTGAGTGTATTAAGATAGGTTAAGCCCTTCTAACATATTCACAACCCATGCATGCAAAGTTAGAATATTGAGAGGGTGATCAAGCTTGTCTTCAAGGTTTTATTCATCAATTTTCGTTGGGCTTTCAAGGAGTGGTGAGATCTAATTTTTCTTCCAGGTATATAAGGTTATGAATGGATGTTTTCATTCACACCTATGCCCAATCTCTCCTAATTCATGAAGTTGATCAAAAATCTTGTGGGGTTTTAACTTAAATATTATGGAATTCTAATGATCTATCAATAAGCTATTACCTTTAGTGATTTACATCATACTTTATGAATTATGATCAAATTCTACAACTATTTTTATTATAAATTATTTATTTTGATTTCTACTAAATTAAGCCTAATTATGCGTGTTCTACGATGAATCGAGTTATGATCTTTACCTCAATTGTTGATATTCATAAACCCATTATGATTTATGATTCGTAATATAGATTTATTCAAATTCCCATTATGAATTGATGATTTACAAAGTCTATGTATGATTTATAAGTATGCATAAATCCCATGATTTACTTATTATGTTTTGATCGACCCACGGGCTTTACCCTCATGGCTAGTTCACGTATTTACCAGCATGTTTATGATTATCATGATTTAACTAGCCTATGAATCTCATGCATATTATACTAGATGCACTATATCTATTTTGGGAGTAGTATTTAACATCGAGTAGGTTCGGGGCCCAGGTTTTATCCCGAATCTCAAAACTACGTGCCACCGTAGGACATGATGGGACCTCCCTTGTGACTGTCCCCTTTTGCCCAAATGGGCCCTTTCATGTGTGATATCATTCCCTTTATGGTTCTACCCTTGGCAAGGTATGAACACCCTCCCGACTAGGGATTTACAGGTCGGGCTCCATGTGTGCTCATATGGGGTATGTCGGTTTTAAGAATCTCCCACTGTTCCTCATGATATATACATGTTTATGATTATGTATATTGGCTCAAGTCATGTTTAATGAAGCTTTATCTTATGATTATGATTACGACTGAATTACAAATGTTTTGAAAACCTTGAGTCTTATATGATCATATGCTACTTATGTTATGAGCATGTTGTCCCACTCTTATGATTATTTATGAGCTTTTATATATTTTAAATGTCCATTTTTACTTACCTTGCATACTCGGTACGTTTCACGTACTAACCGCATACTCTATGTTGTATCGTTTCATGATATAGGACTCGGCTCTCAGGCTCAGCCCCGTCAGTAGTCCATTTCAGGGTTTAGCAACCAGCCTTTTGGTGAGCCCTCATTTTTCTAGGGCCATATGTTCATATATTGATGTTCCTTTTGTTTCAGTTTTGCCGGGTTAGTTGGGGATGTTTTCCCATCAACCCATCTGATATGATGGAGGCTTTCAGACTAATAGTAGTACTCAGCTGTTATGTATTTTAGTACGTTCCGTTTATCATGCTATGTTACGTTACGTTTATGTTTCCGCTACATCGTATATTCAATATTCCGCTTTAAGTGATATGAAGTTAGATGAATGTTCATGCCATGGGTCGACTTGGAGTCCCTCGGGACTCCTTATCCCGTGTTACGATCTGGGTCTATGTTCGAGTCGTGACAAACTTGGTATCAGAGAAATAGGTTTGAAGCGTCCTAAGGTATCTGAAAGCCGCGTTAAGTAAAGTCTTTTTCATGGGTGTGAAGCACGTCATACTTATGATGAAGAGGCTATGAGACATTTAGGAAATGTTCCCTTATTTCATGATTTATGTCGTGCGATGAAAAGTCTTTCTACCCTTCTAATTCATGCTACTCACGATTGCAAAATATGGCTCCCCAAAAAATGAATGGCAGGAGAAATGGGAATGGTGAAGGCCATGATGATGGCAATGATAATGGGCACCAGCAAGCCCAACCAGTTCAGGAGCACCAGGCACCAGAGCCAGTTGCCCATGCTGAGTTTCGGGCAGCTATCCAGATGCTTGCGCAAGCCTTGACTGCTTAGGTCAATCAGCAGGGTGTTGCGCATTTTCCATAAAATGGCAATGCAGTGGCGGCTCGAGTCAGTAATTTCTTGAGGATGAACCCTTCGGAGTTCCTTGGGTCCAAGGTAGATAAGTACCCGCATTAATTCATCAATGAGATTCTAAAGATCACCCAGGTCATGGGGGTGACAAATTGAGAGTGCATTGATTTGGCCTCTTATCAGCTAAAAAGGGTGGCGCATATCTGGTTTAAGAAATGGAGAGATGGTAGGGCAGTGGGGGGAGGCCCTATAGGTTGGGAAGAGTTTCATGCAGCCTTTCTGGATTGGTTCTTCCCTCGTGAGATGAGGGAATTGAAGGCGGCCGAGTTTGTAAATCTGAAGCAGGGCGATATGTTGGTTCAGGAGTACGCTCTGGAGTTCACCCGCTTATACAAGTATGCACCAGAGCTAGTGGCAGATCAGAGGGCTCGGGTGAGTGGATTTGTGCATGGAGTGGCAGACTACCTGGATAAGGACTGTAGGATCTCCATGCTGCATCGGGATATAGATTTTTCCGGCATAGTGTTGCATGCCCAACAGATAGAGTCAGTGTATCAGAGGCAGAGAGAGGCCAAGAGGGACGGGACAGATAATTATGGGATTTCTCAGCCTAGATCGGGGGTGGACAACGCCAGCAGTCCCATCACAGGTCTTTTGCTCTAGAACCATCACATCTAGTACACCAGCTAGATTACGAGGGGATCGGAGGAGCAGGGCTTCAGATTCGAGAGGTCAGGGTAGCATGTAGATAGAGCGCACTTTCCCAGGTTGTGCGAGGTGCGGCAAGAATCACCCAGGGAGGTGCCTAGTTGGCTCAGATACTTGTTTTGGGTGTGGTAAACCGGACATAGACTCAGGGATTGCCCTTCGGCCAGATCAAGGGGCGCGGAGCCCATATGCCAGCCGCTAGTCCAGCCTCTCTAGCAACACGTTCCCCTCAGCAGGGTGCCTCAACTAGTTTAGCCCGCGGTCAGTGCCAGAGCAGGTTCTATGCCCTTGCGACCCGTCAGGAGCAGAAGACTTCACCGGATGTGGTTACTGGTATGTTACGAGTGTTTTATCTTGATGCTTATGCTTTGTTATATCCAGGGGCTACCTTGTCTTTTATGGCACCTTATATTTCTAGTTGCTTTGGAGTTAGTCTCGAAACTCTATCAGAACCATTTTCAGTTTCTACTCCTGTTGGTGATTCGATTGTATCTAGGCGAGTGTATAAAATATGCCCGATCACTATCTTGCATAAAATCACCTCCGCAGACCTTGTAGATTTAGCCATGACTGACTTTAACATTATTCTTGGCATGGATTAATTGTATGCGTGTTATGCTTCTGTTAATTGTAGAACCCGTCCGGTGGAGTTCCGCTTTCCGAGTGAGTCAGTCTTGGAGTGGAAGAGTAGTTCGACCGTGCCAGTAGGTCATTTTATTTCCTACATTAAGGCTAGAAAGATGATTTATAAGGGTTTTGTGTATCATCTAGTTAGGGTTAAGGATGTTGAGTCCGAGACCCCGACTATCCAGTCGGTTCCGATAGTGCGTGAGTACCCAGAAGTATTCCCTGATGATTTACCAGGTGTTCCTCCCAAAAGGGAAATTAATTTTGGTATTGACCTTCTTCTCGACACGCAGCCTATATCTATTCCTCCTTACAAAATGGCTCCAGCCGAACTTGAGGAGTTGAAGAATCAGTTGAAGGATCTGTTAGATAAGGGTTTCATCAGACCGATCAAGTCTCCATGGGGTGCACCAGTTCTCTTTGTCCGAAAGAAAGATGGTTATCTTCGTATGTCTATCGATTGTCGGCAATTGAATAAATTCACCATCAAAATCAGGTATCCTCTCCCCAGGATTGATGATTTATTTGACCAGCTTCAGGGTGCCAAGTGTTTCTCAAAGATAGATCTCAGATCTGGTTATCATCAGCTCAGAGTTCAGGAATGTGACATCCCGAAGACAGCCTTCAAGACGCGGTATGGTCATTATGAGTTTGTAGTTATGTCTTTTGGACTGACAAATGCTCTTGCAACTTTTATGGACCTGATGAACAGGGTGTTCAATCCATACTTGGATATGTTCGTGATCGTGTTTATTGATGCCATCTTTATATACTCTCGGAGCGAGGAGGAGCATGCCGCTCATTTGAGAATAGTGCTTCAGACTCTCAGGGATCGTCAATTATATGCCAAATTCAGCAAGTATGAGTTTTGGTTGAACTCCATAGCATTTTTGAGCCATGTTGTGACAAGTGAGGATATAAAGGTGGATTCTCAGAAGATAGAAGCGGTAAAGAATTGTTCTAGACTAGTGAATCCTTCAGATATTCGGAGTTTCTTGGGTTTAGCTGGCTACTATCAGAGATTGTTGAAGGTTTCTCATCTATTACAGCACCCTTGACAAATTTGACCCAAAAGAAGGTGAAATTCCAATGGTTGGAGACTTGTGAGAAGAGCTTCCAAGAGTTGAAGGCTCGACTTAGTTCAGCACCGGTATTGACCCTACTCGAGGGTACCGATAGGTTCGTGGTGTATTGTGATGCGTCAAGGATCAGACTATGGTGCGTATTGATGCACATGCGAAAGTCATAGCCTATGCCTCCAGATAGCTAAAAGTTCATGAGAAGAATTACCCGACCCATGATCTTGAATTGGCCGCGGTGGTATCGCCTTGAAAATACGGCGATATTATTTGTATGGGGTCTACGTGAATATGTTCACGGACCATAAGAGTTTTCAATATGTGTTTACCCAGAAGGACCTCAATCTTTAGCAAAGGAGGTGGTTGGAGCTACTTAAAGACTACGACATGAGTGTGCTATACCATCCGGGCAAGGCTAATGTAGTAGCTGACACGCTTAGTAGGATCTCTATGGAGAATGTGTCTCATGTGGATGAAGAGAAGAAGGATCTGGTGAAGGATGTGCATCGACTCACTAGGTTGGGAGTTAGGTTGGTTGACTCGACGATGGCGGTGTTGTTGTTCAGAACGGATCAGAATCGTCCTTGGTGACTGATGTGAAAGCTAGAAAATATGAGGACCCAATTTTGGTAAAATTAAAAGAAGCCATTCAGAATCATAAGGTGGAGGTCTTCTCCAAAGAGGGAGATAGTGTGCTTCGGTACCAGGGTCACCTATGTGTTCCGGATGTTGATAATTTGAGGAGACGAATGTTGCATGAGGCTAATGGATCCAGGTATTCTATCCATTCAGGTGCCACCAATATGTACCATAACTTACAGAAAATCTATTGGTAGAACGACATGAAGAAGGATATTGCAGAATCTGTAGCCAAGTGTCCGAACTGTCAGCAAGTAAAGGTTGAGCATCAGAGATAGGGAGGTGTACTTCAAGATATCAGCATTCACACTTGGAAGTGGGAAGAAACTAATATGGATTTCATCATAGGTCTACCTCGTACTCATCGACAATATAATTCCATTTGGGTTGTGGTAGACAGATTGACCAAGGTTGCACATTTTCTACCGGTTAAAACCACGGATTCGGCAGAGGATTATGCCAAACTATATATCTGGGAGATAGTCCGATTGCATGGAGTTCCCTTAGCCATTATTTTAGACAGAGGTACCCAATTTACCTCTCAGTTTTGAAAGTCGTTTCAAAAAGGGCTTGGTACACAGGTTAAACTCAGCACAACATTTCACCCGCAAACGGATGGCCAAGTGGAGCGGACAATTCAGACTCTCAAAGACATGTTGAGAGTATACGTGATGGACTTCAAGGGTAGTTGGGATGATCACTTGCCCCTGATTGAGTTTGCCTACAATAACAACTATCATTCTAGTATTCAAATGGCGCCGTCCGAGGCTCTTTATGGGCGGAGATGTAGATCGCCCATCGGGCGGTTTGAGGTTGGTGAGGTGGCAATAATAGGGACATATTCGGTTTATGAGGCTAAAGTTCAATTGATAAGGGACAGACTGAAAACCACTCAAAGTCACCAAAAGTCTTGTGCCGATGTGAGAAGGAGAGAATTAGAGTTCGAGGTGGATGATTGGGTATTTCTGAAGGTATCTCCCATGAAGGGAGTGATGCGGTTTGGAAAAAAAGGAAAACTCAGCCCTCGTTATGTTGGCTCCTACCATATTGTGAAGCAGGTTGGAAAGGTGGCGTATGAATTAGAGTTGCACTCAGAATTATCTTCTGTGCATCTTGTGTTTCATGTATCTCTCTTGAAGAAGTGTTTGGGTGATCCATCTCTAGGTTTCCCGATGGACAGTGTTGGTGTAAAAGATAGCCTTAGCTATGAGGAGGTTCCGATGAAAATATTAGATCATCAAGTTCGAAGGTTAAGGAATAAGGAAGTAGCTTCAGTTAAAGTATTATGGAGGAATCAATATGTTAAAGGAGCTACTTGGGAGGCCGAAGCGGATATGATGGCTAGATACCCATATTTATTTTCTACCAGCTCAGTTCCAACCGAGGTATCAGTTTTTCCTTAAAACTCTATTTAGTTTTCATGTTCAGTTCATGTAATGCCCCGAAAGCTCAAAATTAATATCCGGGACTTAATTTAGAAAATTTGAAAAATTGCAGAAATGTTGCAGAATGACCCACCTGACGACTCGTTAGGTGACCCCACGATTCGTTAGGTGAGCCGTGAGGAGGAGGCTAGAGNCTCACGAGTCGTGGTCACTAACCACGACCCATTAGGTCACTCGTGGGCTGGCTCTAGTTGGTATTATATATAGTCGTCTAGTGTACTTAACGGGTGGGTGCAACGTGTCGTTATCAGTGCAGACGACTCGTTAAGTCACCCGTTACAAGACTTGGCATTAAATCCCTATAATGAGACAGTATGGTCCACGAATGGTGATCATGAGTCATGTTAATTCTGTCCGAATTGCTTGCTTCCTTTCCTTCCTGACCATTCGATTCTCCTTGACTCCACAGGGCTGCTAAGAAAGTGACTGGGTTAGTTTGGCCATTAAAGCTGACCGAAACACGTTATACCTAATGAACTAGTGTAGCTGTGGGACTCTAGCTAGTATTGACCTTCTGGACTAGTACCGATAGTGGCTCCTCGGATAAGTCTTTGTTTAGTTAGGAGTGACCACGACTCGTTGAGTCCCTCGTGGTGACTTTAGTGAATCCGGGCAGTAGACCTAACGAGAGGTCCCAACGAGTCGTGGTCCCAACCAACAACTCGTTGAGTGACCCGTTGGGACCCCGTCGACTAGATTTCAGAATTTTACCAGGGTTATTTTAGTAATCTCCTATCTACTTAGTCCCTAAACTACGTCGTTTTGAACCTAAATTCAGAACTATTAGAGGATTTGAGCAGTTTTCTCCCCTCATTCTCACGCCTACACTCATAATTTCATCGACGGTTCTCCTAAGAAACTCTCTAGCAGACTTAGGGTTATTCAGTCATCGCAGCAGTCCAGGTCCACTTCTTTAGGGAATTCTTCACCAGGTATATGGGGTTTTAGCAAGGGGATTGTCCTTCCCTTGCGTCCCCAAAGCCCTCCTCAATTTCTTCTATCAATTTTAAGCCCTGAGCTTTCGAGTATGAGAAGCATTCATGTTTATTATTCGTTGATTTCACTCAGAACGATGTTGATACTTACTGTTAAAATAATCTTCATTAGTTCCTCATCAAATTGTCAGTATTATTACAAAAGTGAATTTGAGCCCTAATTTTTTAGTAATGATTTTACTTGTTAAATTTCCTCTAGTGAATGAAAAATGCTTTGGGTTGAATTCCTAAAATTGTCTTGCGTTGCGTATGTGTTGGGTAATTATCCCATTAATCAAAATGACTTTAGTACGTTGAATGAAATTCTCTATTAGCTGCTTAGTAATTTAGTCAGTTAGAACACAGAACTCTATCAGTCTAGTCTCAGTCAGAATCATATCAGTCTAGATTCGGTAAGATTTTAGCAACCTCAGTGTTTTCTAGAAAATGTCAATTAATCAGTTTGACTCCAGTTTATTTTCGAGGTGTCAGTGGTGCCTCCCAGTTTTCAGACTCATATTCAGATTTCAGTTATTTGGTCCATTAGGCGGTCATGACATTCAGTTATAGCTCTGACCAGCCCCAGGACCCCAGTTCAGTAATTTGTTCTGTATACGGTTACGACGCTTCTAGATAAGCAGCTCTGACCAGTCTTAGAACCCAATTTCAGAATCTGGTCCGATAAGGCTCTCAGGGTACATGCAGTTATTCGTCCCTGACTAGTCTTGGGCCCCAGTTTTGAGTTGTTAGCTTAGTAGTTCAGTTTAGGTTTTCCAGTGGGAGTAGAACTTAGCACCGAACGGGTCGGGGTTCCAGCGCACCCAGGTTCCCAGAACTACGTTCCTAGCGTAGGTTACAGTATTACTTGGCCTGATTGGCCCTAGATATTTTTGTGATCACCAGTTCATGCCTTTATACCCTGACAAGGTATATTGAATTCTACCGGTGAGGTGTATACATCGGACTACACGTCTAGCTCACGTGGTTATATGTCGGTTGTAGACTCTTCCGCTAGTCAGTCCAGTCCAGTATCAGAAATAGCAGCTCAGTTCAGTACAATATCTCAAATTCAGTGTTTCAGACTCAGGGCATGTCCTTGACCATCAGACAGGGTCGTCTTGACCTTTTTAGATTATATCAGTAGTTCAGTTCAGCTTACCTGTTGGTCATGGCATGTCATTTTAGTTCAGACTATACATTCAGTATGTTTCTCCCACTTACTCAGTACATTCAAAGTAGTAACGCATGCTTTTCATGTTGTATCATTTCGTGATACAGCTGCAGGTTCTCAAATTCAACACAGATAATTACTTCAATTTCAGAGCATTTCATTTCAGTAGATCAGAGTGTGATTCCTCCTCATTCAAGGGCTTTGTTTATTTACTTCAGTTGGATATGGTTTTGTTTAGACTTAGAGTTAGCTGGGGACCTGTCCCAGCAACTCCTTAGTAGTTGGCTTTCAGAACAGACTTGTCTTTCAGAATTGAATTTAAGATATATTATTTCTTTCTCTACTTTCAGTCTTTACATTTTCTTAAACTGATAAATCTGTTATTTAAAACTTCCGTTGTGCATGTTTACTCAGAATACTAGTGTATGATAGACCAGGAGTTGACTTGGGGTCACTTGTGGCTTCAAGTACCGTGTTACATCCAGGGTATAGGCTCAGGGCGTGACAGTTCATGTGTTCAAGTTTCTTTTATGTATATGGATGTGCATGTGAATCATGAAATCCGTTCAACTATATGGTTTGATTCAGAGATAGTCATTCCGTCAGTTTTGATTTAAATGATTAGTATTTGAGTATAATGATTGCATGTCTCTATTTTCTATATGTTTTCTCACATTCGAGGACTAATATTCCCAAGGGGGAGATATTGTAATACCCCGGAAGTGCCTAAGATTAGATCCGAAATTTAAAAATGGAGTTAGCTGAAACTGGGGAAAAATTTCACAGGACGGACGACCCAACGGATCGTTGGTCCAACCAACGACCCGTGGGAAGCAGTCGTAGGAAGGACTGGCCTAGTGGAAGGGGAAACAACGAGTGAAATAACTACTCATTGTTTGTTACAATAAGTCGTCGTATGGAGTCGTGGTGGGTAGTGGACCTTAGCTTAAGGAAAGGTGACGGGTCATCCCACGAACCGTCGTTAGAAGTAACGGGTCATGGTCACCAGTCGTGGGAAGGAATGTTAGTAGTTCCTAGTCTATATGACGGAATTAAACTACGACTCATTGTTGGAAGTAATGAGTCGTGGTGAGGCTCGTTGGAGGGCTTGAGGCAAAACTGGAAGAGGGAAACCATAGACGTCACAATGACCCATCGTTTGGAAGAACGACTCGTCCTGTCGAGTCGTAGTAAGGGAATCATAAAGTATGAAATGGGCAGTGGATCCAACAGCTCAATACCACGAGTCATGGTATCTGGTGATGACCCATGGGACCGTCCATTAGTTCACCAATGTAGATTTTTCAGGGTTTTTCATTAGAGGCATTTTAATCATTCATACGCTCTAAGGTCCTAAACTACGTCGTTTTAAGTTATTTTCTGAGTGTATTAAGATAGATTAAGCCCTTCTAACCTATTCACAAACCATGCATGCAAAGTTAGAATATTGAGAGGGTGATCAAGCTTGTCTTCATCAATTTCCATTGGGCTTTCAAGGAGTGGTGCGATTTGATTTTTTCCCCTGTATGTAGGGTTATGAATGGGTGTTTTCGTTCACACCCATGCCCAATCTCTCCTAATTCATAAAATTGATCAAAAATCTTATGGGATTTTAACTTAAATCTTGTGGAATTCTAATGATCTATCAATGGGCTATTACCTTTCGTGATTTACATCATATTTTATGAATTATGATTAGATTCTACAACTATTTTGATTATAAATTATTGATTTTGATTTCTACTAAATTAAGCCTAATTATGCATGTTCTATAATGAATCGAGTTATGATATTTACCTCAATTGTTGATATTCATAAAGCCATTATGATTTATGATTCATAATATGGATTTATTCAAATGCCCATTATGAATTAATGATTTACAAAGTCTATGTATGATTTATAAGTATGCATGAATCCCATGATTTACTAATTATATTTTGACCGACCCATGGGCTTTACCCTCATGGCTAGTTCACATATTTACAAGCATGTTTATGATTATCATGATTTAACTAGCCCATAAATCTCATGCATATTATGCTATGAGCACCATATATGTTTTGGGAGTAGTATTTAACACCGAGTAGGTTTGGGGTTTAGGTTTTGTCCCGAATCTCAGAACTACGTGCCATTGTAGGACATGATGGAACCTCCCTTATGACTGTCCCTTTTTTCCCAAATGGGACTTTTCATGTGTGATATCAGGCCCTTCATGGTTCTACCCTTGGCAAGGTATGAACACCCTCCCGACTAGGGATTTATAGGTCGACCTCTATGTGTATTCATATGGGGCATGTCGGTTATAAGAATCTCTCACTTTTCCTCATGATTTATGCATGTTTATGATTATGTATATTGGCTCAAGTCATGTTCAATGAAGCTTTCTCTTATGATTATGATTACGATTGAATTATGAATGTTTTGAAAATCTTGAGCCTTATGTTATCATATGCTACTTATGTTATGAGCATGTTGTCCCACTCTTATGATTTTTTATGAGATTTTATATATTCTAATGTCCGTTTTAATTACCTTGCATACTCGGTACATTCCACGTACTAACCGCATACTCTATGTTGTATTGTTTCATGATACAGGACCCGACTCTCAGGCTCAGCCCCGTCAGTAGTCCATTTTAGAGTTTAGCAACCAGCCTTTTGGTGAATCCTCATTTTTCCGAGGGCCATATGTTCATATATTGATGTTGGTTTGTTGGGGATGTTGTCCCATCAACCCATCTGATATGATAGAGGCTTTCGAACTAATTGTAGTACTCAGTTGTTATGTATTTTAGTACGTTCTACTTATCATGCTATGTTACGTTACGTTTATGTTTCCACTATATCGTATGTTCAGTATTCCGCTTTAAGTGATATGAAGTTAGATGAATGTTCATGTCATGGATCGACTTAGAGTCTCTCGGGACTCCTTGTCCCTGTGTTACAATCCAGGTCTACATTCGGGTCGTGATAACTACCGGAATACTGATATCTTCTATGTGAAGAAATTTTTATTCCACTATTTTATTTGACTTTGAATATCATTTATTAATTATCATGTTTAATGAATTTTCTTGATCTAATTTTCATGAATATTAAAACCATTTAAAGAATTCAATATTACATTTTATTCTTTTCATATCTCTGAATCATTTTTTCTTAAATGTTATTCTATCTTCAAGTGAGTAGTTTTTTCTATACCATTCTGTTTTAATATAATTTTTGTTAGTGTAAAAACTTGTGCGTTAGAGCGGTCTCATTGATAGATTTTGGACGTATGAGCCTAGCTTGGTGTCTACGTGTTGCATGTTGAAGATGGCGGGGGGTTGAGTATGTTGATGAGTCGTTGGGTGAATGAGATGTTGGTCGAAGCCAGCCCGCGTTGAGGCACGCGATGCACCCGACCTCCATCATGATAGGGTGCGTGATGCAGAGGCCCTATGTCAATCAACCTCTATATATAAGTGAAGTGTTGGTTGGTTATTCATATTATTTTTTGTTTCTTGAAACCTCCCCCCAATGGAAACCCTTCCAATCGCTCTCCCTTATGTCTTAAGTGATTTAGAAGGTGGAAATCATGTCCTAACATGATTCTTGATGCTGAGAGCTAAAATTCTTCGCTAGATACAGTGTTGG
Organism: Datura stramonium; assembly: GCA_018107945.1. Taxonomy (NCBI): domain Eukaryota; kingdom Viridiplantae; phylum Streptophyta; class Magnoliopsida; order Solanales; family Solanaceae; genus Datura; species Datura stramonium. Next base: position 24,629 of record JACEIK010008755.1, on the reverse strand, counting down.
TTGCGTTTTTAGTAACTCGGTGGCTGCTTCTTCTTATCTACCCATCTTGATTATAGGCTTGTGAGTGTCGGTAGGTTGTTGTTTCAGAATATCTACTGTCAGACTCGAAGGAAATCTTATCAATTCCTTTTTGGTCTCTTTGCTTTTCTTATGGTTCCTTGTAGCACATTTTTTGTGGTGACTTGCTGCTCTTAGGCAGTAAATTCTTGACAATAGTAGCTTGAATTGGGCTTGGCTTGGGATTCACCGAAGTCGAGGTATGATAAGACTTTCATTTTCTCTTTTTGGCATGACTTTTTATTGAAATTGAATTCTCATTGTCATCGTGCGGACTTGCTGCCTTGTGGCTGAGTATATGTATTAAACTCTCATTGTTTGAGGGTTGTGGGTTGTGTCCTTTTCCTCACTATTTGAGGCCATAAAGTCGAGCGTTAGTTTAGTTGGTTGTCGTAGTTGGTAAGACGTTGGGAGGTGTTGTTTGTAATTACGTTGGGGTGGTTAGTGCTATTTGTGATGGCCTTTAGCTTGTATATGAAGTTTCAGGGATAGAATTGTTAGGCTATGATCCTTCAGTCATTTGGTAACACTTTGAGAAATGATAAGGTACATAAAACTTAAAGATGACTTTTAGAGTAATAATTGTTGGGTTGGGATCCTGTACTTTGTCTAAATGTGTGATTGTACTATTGTAATGTGATTGTTTGTTGATATGATTGCCTCTAATGGCTCAGTGGCACCCAACAACTGTTGAGTGTTTCCAGTTGGGGTCGAGCCTGAGGCGTAGCCGACCAGGGTAGGTTGTGGTAGCCAGCTCTGAATGATTGGGCTTGTGAAGCTAGTGTATGGCCGTTTGAATATTTCTGGTGCACTGGTGTCCATACTGTGAGTGTGAGGCCGTTACGTATTATCGATATACCTTTCTAGTACGTGTCTTTAGACCTTTAAGACCACGAGGCGTGTCCCCGAAAAGGTTGAATTGTGAACTTATATATCTTATATATTATGTTGTATTATACTGTGCTTGTTGTCTGATAGCTGCAGATACTAGATGTCAATTGGTAATAGCTGAGGTTATTAAAAGGCTTAGGTTGATTTAGGTAAGTCGACTGGATGAATCCTATGTGGTACATGTGGTAACAAGTGAGTCATATCGACTAGGTGTCGACTAATTGTCTATTTATTCATTTATCTTGTTAAGTTGGACTTGCTAGGCTTATGGGGCCCAGGTAGGTTCTATTTGCTTTATTTGATTTGTGACCTTTTTTCTGTTGATATCTTTTGAATCTTATTGTTGTTTTTTCCTTACATACTGACACCTTAGTTAAGAGGGTTGCACTCATGCCTACAGGTGCTGATTGGCAGGTAGGTCGAGTTCTTAGTTGCTGAATGAAGTTCCAGTTGAGTTGGTAACCTCCAAGTCTTCTAAAGTTTCTAGCTTATTATGGTTATGGGTAGTTGGGGTCCTGTCCCAGGTAGTTGATTTCTGTTGTATTCATAGAGGCTCGTAGACGTCTTCTGTAGGTGTAGTGTTGTTATTGTGGACCAGTTGGGCCTTATTTTATAGATTGTTTTCTACTTTGTGGACTTCATGGCCTTTTGTTTATCTTTTGTATTGGTCTGTAAACCAACTTCCATTTCTATCAAGTTACTCTGATTTATAGTTGTTGTGGCGCCGGACCTCGTTGGTTCTAGCCTGTTGTAGTTAGAATTATGGTTGGGTGTGCTCAATCAGGTGCAGCACAGGGTGCCAGTCACGCCTC
>JACEIK010008755.1:0-12703 GCA_018107945.1 Datura stramonium | reverse complement strand
TTCACCCCGTATTCCTGTTCCTGTGGGTTCGACATTCCGGTTCTTAAAAAGAGCCACTATATTACTTGTACGACCCGTACACTTGCGGGCTCATCAAAGATCAATGAGGAGGTAGTGAGGATGTGAGTATTATTACACATAATGGTGGAAATTATACCTAGAAGTTATCAACATTCATAGTTAAATAATAATATATACAACACTCTCCCTTAAATGTCCATTGATAGATAATATGCCTCGTTAAGCCTTACTAGAAAAAGTCCAGTGGAAAAAAATTCTGGTGAAGGAAAAAAAAAACATATATTGTAATATGCATTATTTGTTGTCTCATTAAAAACCTTACCAGAAAAACTTATTGGGACAAAATCTAGGCTAAGAAAAAAGAGTGCAACGCATATTTTACTCCCCCTGTTGTAAACCTCATTTCGGAAATGATGCATCTCAATCTTGTATATAAGTTTTTCAAATATTGAGGTTGGTAATGCTTTAGTGAACAGATCGATCAAATTATCAACCGGGCATCGAACATCTATTTCACCTTTCTTCTCAAGATGATGAGTAAAAAAGAATTTTCATGAAATATATTTTATTTTATCTCCTTAAATGTATTCTTCCTTTAATTGAACTATACATGTAATATTGTCTTCATATAGTGTAGTTGGAATATTCTTTTTTAAAGAAAATCACACATTTCCTGAATATGTTGAGTCAATGACCTCAACCAAACATACTCCCAACTTGCTTCATGGATGGCCATAAATTTCTGCATGATTTGAAGAAGTGGCAACTATTGTTTGCTTCATTGAATGCCAAAATATAGTTGTGCCTCCATATATAAATAAATAGCCCATTTAATATCGAGTTTTATGTGGATCAGATAAATATCCTACATCTACATAACCAATCATTTCTACCTTGGATTCACTAGAATAAACTCATATCAATGGTTCCTCGAAGATATCTGAATATATGCTTAACACCATTCCAATATCTTTCTTGTTGGAAATGAGCTGAATCTTGTCAATTGTACTGAAATATGAAGTTTCATTACTAAGAAACTATTCATCATTTTCTTGAGGTCGAAATGGATCTTTATTTATGTCAAGCGATCGCACAACCATTGGGGTACTTAATGGATATTATTTATCCATACAAAATAGCTTTAAAATATTTTTCAATGTATGTTGATTAATGGACAAATACTCCATTTGTTAAATTCTCAATTTGTAGCCTAAGACAAAATTTTGGCTTACCAAGATCTTTCATTTCAAATTCTTTCTTCAAACACTCAATAACTTTTGAGAGCTCTTTACGGGTACCAATGATGTTCAAGTCATCAGCATATACAACTATTATAACAAAATCAAATCTAGACCTTCTTATAAAAATACGAGGACAAATAGGATCATTTTTGTACCCTTCTTTTAGCAAATATTTGCTAAGACGATTATATTACATCTTCTCTGATTATTTCAATCCGTATAAGGATTTATAAAGCTTTGTAGAACAAATTTCTTGCAAACTTTTGTATGCTTCAGGCACTTTGAATGCTTCAGAAATTTTCATAAAAATATCGTGGTCCAATGAGCCATATAAATAGGTTGTGACAACATCCATGAAGGCAATTATATCCACCACAAGAGAATATGTCTCCACATAATCAATGTCAGGCCTTTTTGAAAATTCTTGTGCCCAAGTCGTGCTTTATATCTTACGACTTCACCTTTGTCATTTTATTTTCACACAAAAATCCATTTGTGCCCTACTGGCTTAACACCTTCAGGTGTTCATACTATTGATCCAAAAACTTCAAGTTTTTTATGAAGTCATTTCCGCTTGAATTGCGTCCTTCCAATTTGGCCAATCAGTTCTCTATCTATATTCATCGACAAATTTAATTCAAAATTCTCATATTATTGCATTATTTCAACAGCAATATTATAAACAAAAATATTGTCAACCACAATACTATTTCAATTACACCTTTTTCCCATGGAGACATAACTTATTGAGATTTCGTCATTATCATTATTTTCTGGTATTTGGACCTCCTCTTTATTCTTATCATTTGTTACGTCTCGAGGCTCTTCTTGAGAAATTGCTTTCATATGATAATCATTTATTCCTTTTTTAAGAATTTTTATCCTTAGAACCGATTGTCCTACCACATTTCAGACGTGATTTAGATTCATTTGTATTAATAATTTGTCTTACCGGACATCAACTTGAATTGAAGCATTTTTAGATAGAATATAAGTTTTAATAAGCCTTGAAAAGTTAGTAAATGTATTTGGTAGTTGATTTTCCATATTTTATAAATAAAATTATCTTTTAAACCTCTTATTCATATTAATTTGTTCGAGGTTCTAAGTGAAATAGTGATAAAACATTTCAATCTATCTCCTTTTCCAACTGCTTATTTTTCCCCTAATGTTGCGTATACTAATTCATCGAACTGACAATCGGTAAATCTTATTGTAAATAAATCTCCAGTCATAGGTTTCAAATATTATAATAGAATGAGAATTATACCTAACATATATCCCCAATCAACTTTGGGACCCATCTTTTGTGCGTTGTGGTGGAGTAATTGAAACATACACTACACATACGTAAGATGGGAAATATTTGGCTTCTGGCCAAAAGCCAATTGAAATGGGAGAATTCATGATAATTGGTTAGTCTTATATGCACGAGTATTGCTATATGCAAAATTGCATGCTCCCATACTGAAACAGTCAATTCTATCCTTATTAGCAATAATCTTATCAATTGGAGGCGTTTACTCAATGATTCTGCTAGATCATTTTGATTATGAACATGAACAATCAAATGTTCAATGGTTATTCCAATGGACATACAATAATAATTATAAGCTTGAGATGTAAAATCACGAACATTATCAAGACGAATTGTCTTTATTGCATAATCTGAAAATTGTGTTCTTAACCTTATTATTTGAGCCAATAACCTCACAAAAAGACATGTTGCGAGTTGATAATAAGCACACATGTGATCATCTTGTAAATGTGGCTATCAAGACCATATAATATTAAATATTTCACATGGAGGAAGAATTGACCCACATATATCACCTTGTATATATTACAGAAATGCAGGGGATTGAGTCCCAATCTTAGCTGCTGATGGTTTAATAACCAACTTTTCTTAAGAACAGGCAGCACAAGAATTCCTTTGATTGAAGAATTTTTTTTGGTTCTTCAAAGGGTGCCCATGTGAGTTCTCAATAATTTTGCGCATCATATTAAATCGGAATGGCTCAACCGATCATTCCAAATAATAAAATCATTAGAATTAATAAACCTTTTGTTTACTATGACATGTGATTCAAACATAACAACACTTGTATGGTACAACCCAAAAGAAAATGAGGGTAATTTTTTATATACAAATTTTTCCTCGCCTTTATTGTAGTAATATAAAGGTATTCACCCTTTCTTTCATTGGCAGTCTCAACATGATAGCCATTTTGGCAAATAACTTTGAAACTTACTACAATATAATGTAGTGTTATTATCCTCCGGGTAGTAATAAGGTCGCTCTTCCAAAGCCCTCAATCAATTTTGTACTACCACATATTGTATTAATATAGGTCTTTTTCATAATCAGATGAGATAAATAACTTTTTTTCTCCTAATATAGTATGAGTTGTAGCACTATCCAGAAAGCACATATCTCCATTACTCATCTTGAATCCAATTGAATACTGGAGAATTTTATTTATCTTCATAAAATTAAAAGTACATCATAAGAAATAAGAAATCTACCTAGAGAACTTGAGTACTTTTTTTATTTTTTCTCTAAAAATAAAAGCAACATAAAGATAAGCATATTACATAAATAAAAAAATAACATAATTATTTTTCCCAGTAAAATGATCAAATTTCAATTTTGATCCCCAAAGAAATCTTCAACTTCCAAATGAGTAATATCATCCAGGTTATCAAAATCATTGTTGTAATGACCCTTCCAGTTGTTATAGGATGGTTTAGATCATAGTACCCTTCTTAGAGTCTTAGTAGTAATTGAGCCAATAAACTCAAAGATGGAGAGGTTTAAAAACTGAAACTTATGTGTAATCATAAAGAATTGTGTTGTGTTGTGTTCCGTTAAGGGTGATCTAGTGAATTAGATCTCAGTAGGGAATTCTGAGACTATGAATGAATTTGCAGAAATGTTTTACGTATCAAATACGTGCAAAGGTTCCATCGGTGTCAAACCCATNGGGAATTCTGAGACTATGAATGAATTTGCAGAAATGTTTTACAGTGGGTTGCACATCTATGTTTGACTGTGATGTATTGAATTGATTTTAGTGCTGTAAAATGAAACTTGGTACAGTTTTATCGAACTACTGATTAACGAGGCACTGCTACAGCGGTGGGTTTTTCGTTACAGTGAGATCTCTATAGCGATCGAAATTCCATTATAGTGGGTATTGACAAGATGCTAGGTCTCGCCATGATGAGGCCTTGGTCGCCATAGCGGGTCCAGTATAGCAAAAGCGGTGACCGTGCAACAAATAAAGTGAGGCAAACTACGTGTTTAAATCAGTTATTTCAAGTTTCTCACCTTATAATCCCAAAACTCAAACCCAGAGACCTGTGAGACGATTTTCTCAAGGCTGGGGTATAATTCTCAATCAAGGTAAGTTTGCCCCATTAATTCTTTCATTTAGTAATTCTCTAACATCTTAGAATTGTTGGGAGTAGCCTTAATGGTGAATTATGGGTTAGAACCCTAAAACTTATTAAAGTTATAAGGAATTGAATGGGTGATGATAATTATTGCTTCCTATGCTTCTAAGTTGTTAATTAACACTTCGTAGGATGGCATTAGATGTTCTAATGCATAAACGTAATAATTTGGTGCCTAGAGTCCAATAAGAATGATATCTTTAGAATAAAAACTGCTATAAAGAGGGGTTAAAGGAGCGGAAACTCCATGATTTAGGATAATGTGATCATTGAAGAACTAGACTATGGTGAATTAACCCTTGGGTAATGATTTAAACCTTGATAACGGGTAGAATTAGGTGGATTTGAATTTTCGAAGCTATTATTTGAAGAGTAAATTATTAAATACTCTTACATTATTTATTTTTAGACTTTGAACAGGGCTTTGAAGAAAAGAAAGGCTCACGTGAAGTAGCTTGCTCATTCAAGTTCTTCGGTTGTGGTAGGTTATGGTTTACTTGGATTTAAACTTTGACTAGTCACTTGTATGTGCTATGAGTTGATAAAGTATACATAATTGGTCTTCAGACATAGACTGTGATTGAGAATTGTTGACTTGGCAATGTTTATATGAATCGGCTGTTAAATCGTTGAACTCTGTTTGAATATAACTTGTGATTGTGGTATGCACTTATGATAATCAAGGTATACTTGTCATTATTATCTTGTGTGATGAATAAATAAATAACATACTGAGATATATTGATAATAATTAATGAACACATAATTATTCCAAAATGAGTGACTCGAGTCCAATGTAAGCTTACGGATGAGCAATTGTGTGTGAAGCGGGTACCATGCCGGTACGGGATGTGATTTAGATATGAGTGGATCGAGTCTGATGTGAGCTCATGAATGAGTAGTTATGTGATAGCCCAGGTACCATATCAGTAATGATATGAGTGACTCGAGCGCGATGTGAGCTTAGGGATGAGCGATTGTATGTGGAGTGGGTAAAACATCAGTACAGTACATGGGCACCTAAGGTCCCCTATAGGTTATGACTAGTAGGGCAAGATTAAAAATCTACTAGAATATGCATATAGATGAGAGAGATATATATGTTCAGATATGGTACAAAGTAAGAATGATGAGATACAGAGGCCATACAACTGTGATTTAGTATGGATCTGACTCCATGATAGTGTTGTGATTGCATTATGCTTGCAAATTCTTGTGATGTCTTTTTATGTTTGGTTTAGATACTTATATGTCTCGTGTTGATTGACATAGTTAGGTCTAAGATTGGTGTATTTACTTAGTTGTTGTTGACTACCTGATTCCTTGAATTATTGGTTACATGTGGTTATACCCGTCTATTCCTTTCATCGATTATGTGATGTATATTTTTTACTAATCTAAGTCAACCTATGATGCCTACCAGTATGTAATGGTTGTATTGATACTACTTCTACACTTTTCTTTGAGTGCAAATTGTGTTTTAGAGTCTTTTTCGCGATCTCGCATCTAGTGTTGACAACTAATTGATCTGAGGGTGAGCTATTCCTATCCAGGCTGCTGTAGATATTCCCATGGATAGATGTCTAATCTATTCAGACATTAATTTAGGTTTTCTTTTGCCTTTGCTACTCTTAGACATTGCTAGTTAGAGTCCTTTTGTGATGACTTTCAGGTTTTAGGATCGTATAGCTAGACTTCCGCAGATTGTTTATAGTTATGTAAATCTTTAATATTTATCTCCCTAATGGTTTATTTTCTGTTAATTGAATCTATAACTATTGGGCTAGTTGGTAAGTTATAGTTCCCCCATTAGAGGGTTAGTATGGGTGTTAATCATGCAGTTAGATCATGACAAAATTGGTATCAATGCGCTAAGCTTGTTGATCTCATTGTATAAGAACATGTCTAGTAGATTATTGCAGAATGGTACAGAGACGTCTGTACTACTTTTCAAGAGACTATCGGATATTATAAAACTTCAAATCCCTTTCTTTCATGTTATTGTTTGATTTCAATTGGTATCTAGTGATCCAAATTAGTATCTAACCCTTTCATTCTTTTCTCTCACAAATGGTGAGGACACATTCAGAAAGAGCTAGAGGAAAGGCACCCCGATTCGGTCATTGGGGCCATAGCTCGCGGTAGAGGTTTAGCTCAAGGAGGTGGTCGAGGCAGAGGACGAGAAGCAGCGCCAACCAGAGGCAGTGCTCAGACTGCTGTCGGGCTCAAGATAGGTTTGAGTCCCACACACCTCCAAGGATCCAGGATGGGACAACAGAGGATGCAGCAGCACCAGTTTAGAAAAGTGTTGATCTTGCTCTGACTTCATCAGATGTATTAGCCCAGGTGTTGAATTTGCTGAGTGGTTGGTAGGGACCGGGGTAGCTCAGCAGGTCAATATCCAAGAGTTTAACATGCTTCTATTGTGGCTTCGCGGATAGATGAAGCTTTAGAGACTAGAGTATTTTTTAGACTGGTGACTGGATTGATGATGACTGGGGATGAGCATGATCTATTTTGGAGGTTCACTAAGATAAAACCTCACATCTTCATTAGTACTAAGTCAGATATGTATGAGTTCATCATCGGTTGTCACGCGAGGCTCTATAAAATAGGGGAGGTGGAGAGGTATGGTGTTAAGTTTGTTACCTTTCTATTGTTGGGGAATGCCCAGTTGTGGTGGTGAGCTTTTGTAGAATGTAGGCCAACTGGGTCTCCTCCATTGTTCTGGACTCAGTTTTACTCCATCTTTTTAGAGAAGTATGTTCCTCGTACCTTGTGAGATAGGAGACGTGATCATTTTACCAATATTGAGCACGATTGTAGCATATGAGGCTCGTTTTCACTCATTATCTAGGTATGCTTTATCGTTGTTGCCCAATGAGGAGGAGAGAATTAGGCGGTTCGTAAAGGGGTTGAATGTGGTGCTTCAGTTGTCAACTCTCCAGATGGTATCTTCAGGGAATACTTTCTAGGAGGTAGTCAAGTATGGTCGAAATGTTGAGGGGGTTAAGCAGGATCACAATGCTAAGAACGCAAAAATGAAGGCCTGCAAGGGTGGTAGTTACAGTGGCTCCTTCTCTAAGGACCTGATTTCTCAAGGGTACTCTAGACACCCCATTTAGTCCCTATGCAGGTTTCAACTAGGGGTCTATTAGGGGCCATCCAATATTCTTCAAGTTATGTAGAGAGTGCACAACCCGATCATTTTGATTATGGAGGTTGTTATACCTCTTCGGCTTCAGCTCAGCGGCCTACTTTAGATAAGGTCTGTCATGATTATGGTGAGGCCGGGTATATCCAAAGGTGGTAGCCCAAGGTTCATACTGAATGGTTAAATATTTTAGTAGCAGTCTCCCCGAGCTCCGGATCCAGTAGGTAGGGGAGGTAATTATATGGTAGAGACCATCCTCAGCTTGGGCGGGATATTAACACAACAGGTAGAGGTGGTAGCAGACCTAACCGAGGCGGTGGTCAGACTGATAAGGGTGGTACTCAGTAGGGATGGAGCACAGGCAGGCGAACAAGCACACTTTTATGCTTTTTCAGACAGACCTAAGGCAGAGGCGTTTGACACGGTTATCTTATGTGTTTGTGACTGGATGGATACATCCCTATTCGATTCGGGTTCCACTTTATCTTATGTGTCTACATACATTGTTGTGGGTCTGAATATGGTATATGATTTGCTTGATATTCCTATCTATGTTTTCACTCATATTAGTGATTCAATAGTTGTAGATAGAGTCTATCGTTCATGCATTGTAATATTCATGGAATATAAAACTTGGGTAAACATAGTGATTTTAGATATGGTTGACTTTGATGTTATTCTTGGGATGAGTTGGTTGTCTTTGTACCATGCAATTTTAGACTGTCATACTAAGACAGTTACTATAGCTATGACGGGTATGTCTAGGCTTGAGTGGAAGGGCGATTGTAGTCCTGCTCCTAAGAAAATAATATCTTTTATTTGTGCCAAGAAGTTAGGAGAGAGGGGATGTCTGGCCTTTTTGGCACACATTCGAGATAGTAGAGCAGATATTTCACCCATTGAGTTGGTTCCTGTAGTATATGAATTCTTAGAGGTGTTTTCGCGGATTTGTCTGGCATGCCACCATACCGCGATATTAATTTTTATATTAACTTAAAGCCAAGGACTCACCCTATTTATATTCCACCATATCGGATGACACCGGTGGAGTTAAGGGAGTTGAAAGAGTAGTTGCAAGATCTGCTTAGTAAGGGATTTATCCATTTTTAAATGCCTCCCCATGGGGTACTCTTGTATTATTTGTAAGGAAGAAGGATGGGAGTATGCAAATGTCTATTGGCTACTACCAGTTGAACACGGTCACTATTTGGAATAAGTATCATTTTTCCCGTATAGATGACTTATTTGATCAGCTTCAGGGTGCTCCAGTCTTCTCGAAGATTGACTTGAGGTCAGGGTATCATCAGCTAAAAATTTGGATTGAGGATATTCCTAAGACGGCTTTTCGGACCAAGTATGGGCACTATGAATTCTTAGTTATGTCTTTTGGGATTACTAATGCTCCTGCTGCTTTCATAAGTTTGATGAATGGTATATTTAAGCTATATTTGGATTCATTTGTGATTGTTTTTATTGATGATATACTGGTGTATTCGAGGAGCATGAAAATCACTTAAGAATTATTCTAAGGTTGTTGAGAGAAAAACAATTGTAGGCTAAGTTATCTAAATGAGAGTTTTGGTTGGCATATATGTCCTTCTTTGGGGGTTTCGAAGGAAAGGATTATTGTTAATCCACAAAAGGGGAGGCAGTTAAAAGTTGGGCTAGGCCCAGTTCAATGACAGAGATCCATAGTTTTGTGGGGCTGGCTAGCTACTATAACTGGTTTGTGAAAGGGTTTGCTTCAATTGCTTCTCAATTGACCCAGTTGATTTAGAAGGATTTGTCGTTTTTGTCACGACCCAAATATGGGCTCAGATTGAGACACGGGACAAGGAATCCCGAGGGACCCCAAGTCGACCCATGACATGAACGTACAACTAAAACAATCAATTAAAGCGGAAGATCAACATACATAACATAGGGGAAGTCTAAACATAAGATAAAGCTGAGTACAACACATGAGTTACAGCTGAATATAAACTATGTCCGAGAAAGCCTCTATCACTGACGAGTTGATGGGACAAGACCCCAACTAACTCTCTAAAACTGAAACTGAAAATACACTAACATAACAGAATAAAAGAGGGGCCCTCGACAGATGAGGACTCACCAACAAAGACTGATGCTAACTCCGAAAGCTGGCTAGGACCGAGGCTGAATCTGAGTACTGGAGCCTGTATCATGAAATGATATAGCATAGAGTATGTGGTCAGTACATGGAATGTACCGAGTATGCAAGGTAAATAAAACGGACATTAAAATACATAAAAGTTCATAGAAGTAGGACAACATGATCATAACATAAATATCATAATGCAACATAAAGGCTCAAGGTTTCAAAATATTCGAAAATCATTCATAATCATGCTCACGAGAGAAAAGATTTATTAAACATAACTTGAGTCAAAGTATATAATCATAATCATACATAAATCATAAGGAACAATGAGAGATTCTTATAACCGACATACCCCACATGAGAACACATGGAGCGGGCTCATATAAACCCCTAGTCGGGAGGGTGTTTGTATCTTGCCAAGGGTAGAACCATGAAAGGGTGTGATATCACACATGAAAGGACCATTTGGGAAAAGGGGACAGTCTCAAGGGAGGTCCCATGTGACCTACGGTGGCACGTATTCTGAGATTCGGGGCAAAACCTGGGCCCTGAACCTACTCGATATTAAATATTACTCCCAAAATATATATAGTGCTCATAGGATAATATACATGAGATTCATAGGCTAGTGAAATCATGATAATCATAAGCATGCTTGCAATACGTGTGTGGTCTTCACTGCCCCAAAACCATTGACCCTTAACCCATCTTGACCATGGCTGACACAAAGAGTTGTGGGGTCTGACCACGACTCGTGGCCATGCCCGTGGTGACCCAAAATCTCAAGTTTCTGAACTTAAAGCCAGCACCACACCATGAGTCACCTAATGATTCGTGGTCACCCCCATGGGTCATAGAATGACTCATTTTGTGACCTGGTGCAGATTTTCTAATTTTCTCCCTTTCAACTCCCAGGTCTAATCTTAAGGCTTCCGGGGCATTACAATATCTCCCCCTTGGGAACATTCATCCTAGAATGTTGGGAAAACATACAGAAAAACAGAGAAATGCAATCATCATATTCAAATACTGATAATTTAAGCTGAAAACTGACGGAATGACTACCTCTGAACTGAACTACATGGTTGAACTGAATTCACGAACCATACATACATACTTTGACATAAAAGAAACTTGGGCACATGAACTGAACCTGAAAACTAAATAGAGTACTAAGGCAAAAACTGATACCTCAAACTGAAACTGAGCCAGAAGGGCATAGGGGTGGGTATCTAGCCATCATATCCGCTTCGGCTTCTAATATAGCTCCTCAATATGTTGATTCCTCCATAACACCTTGACTGAAGCTACCTCCTTGTTTCTTAGCCTCCTAACCTGACGATCTAATATCCCCACCAAAATCTCCTCAGAGCTAAGGCTGTCTCTCACACCCACACTCTCCAACGGAACTACTAAAGCTGGATCACTCAAACACTTCTTCAAGAGCGAGACATGAAAAAGAGGATGAACGGAAGCTAATTCTGAGGGCAACTCCAATTCCTATGCCATCTTGCCAACCCATCTCACAATCCGGTAGGGGCCAACATAACAAGGGCTGAGTTTTCCTTTATTTCCAAACCTCATCACTCCCTTCATGGGAGACACCTTCAAAAACACTCAATCATCCACTTCAAACTCTAGTTCTCTCCTTCTCACATCAGCATAGGACTTCTGGCGACTTTGAGATATTTTCAACCTGTCCCGTATGAGCTAAACCTTCTCCACAGCCTTATGGATTGAATTTGGTCCTATCATTGTAGCTTCACCAACTTTAAACTATCCAATAGGCGATCTACATCTCCTCCCATAGAGAGCCTCAAATGGAGTCATCTGAATGCTGGAATGGTAGCTGTTATTGTATGCAAACTCGATAAGAGGCAAATGCTCATCCCAACTATCCTTGAAGTCTATCACACATGCTCTTAACTATTCCTCGAGATTCTAAATTGTCCCCTTCGCTTGACCATTCATTTGCGGGTGAAATGATGTGCTGAGCTTAACCTGAGTCCCTAGTCCTTTTTGAAATGACCTCCAAAACTGATAGGTAAATTGAGTACCTCTGTCCGATCAGATGGACAAGGGCACTCCATGTAACCAAACTAGCTCTTGGATGTATAGTTTGGCATAATCTTCTGTTGAATCAGTGGTTTTGACAGGTAGAAATGAGCGGCTTTAGTCAATCTGTCTACAATAACCCAAATGGAGTCATAATGCTAACGAGTGCGAGGCAACCCTGTGATGAAGTCCATATTGATTTATTTCCACTTTCAAGTAGGAATATTGATATCCTAAAGCACACCTTCCAGTCTCTAATGTTCAACCTTCACTTGCTAACAGTTTCGGCACTTAGCTACAAATTATGCGATGTCTTTCTTCGTGTCATTCCACCAATAGACTTCCCATAGATCACGGTACATCTTGGTGGCACCTGGGTGTATAGAATACCTGGATCCATGATCCTTGTGCAACATCCGGCTCCTCAAACCATCAACATCCGGAACACATAAGCGACCCCAGTATCGAAGCACACCATCTCCCCCTTTGGAGAAGACCTCTACCTTCTGATTCTGAACAACTTCCTTCAATTTCACCAATATAGGGTCCTCATCCTGTCTAGATTTAACATCAGTCACCAAGGACGATTATGATCCATTCTGAACTATCACACCACCATCGGTCGAGTCAACCAAATGAACTCCCAACCTTTCA
>JACEIK010008752.1:3622-14754 GCA_018107945.1 Datura stramonium | reverse complement strand
TTGACACTAGTTTGGAGAAATTCTACTTACCTTAGTCCGGTAGCTCGACGATTTGTCGGCCGAATTTCGCGAAACAAAATCTGTAGGAATGCTCCCTGCTACTAAATACCTCGGTATCTGAGGTTAATTTGGATTTGGACTACGTTTGACAGCGTAATCGAGTGATAATTTTGATATCTTCTTCGATCTCTCTTTGTTTCTCTCGTGAGCTTCTGGAAATTTTATGTAAATAATGGATTAAAACCGAAGTGGGGCTTTATATACTTGGGCCTGGACAGGCCCAACTAGTCACGGAGCCAACGCGGAGGCCCCGCCTCCGTGACACACTGCCATCGCGGAGGGGCTCTGCCCCGGCTCCTTCCGCGATGGTTCGACAGGTTCTCGTCTGATCTTTTTCCGGGCCTTTTTCTAGCACGTATGGCTTTCAAATATGCTTAACCAACGCACGAATAGGCCATCTAAGTGTCGGGAATTTATGGGGTGTAACATTTGTAGGGTTATGAATGGGTGAAATTGTTCACACCCATGCCCAATCCCTCTCTAATTCACGAAAATCTACATGTTGATTCTATGGGGTTTTAACCCAATGCATGAATTCCCTAAGTTTCTACCATGGGTATGATCTAAGCATGTTTCTACTGTTGAATTATGATTCATGGGAAAGTTTTACAATGTTTTCAAGTTTTATAAATTATGATGCCCATCCATGAAAATTCATGAAAGTTGAGATTTATGATGTATGTTCAAGTATGATGAAATATTTATGAGAAAAACATGTTTTCAAGTTACTCATGTCTATGATCATATTTTCCAGTGAATCAAGTATTTTCAAGCATGTTTAAGTATTGGGAAAGCCCATATGTTCAAGTATGATTTATGATTTCATGTCAATTAGTTTATCACATGGTTTCGGAGTCTAAGCTCTCAATTATGTTTAGCTTGTGGTATGGTTTGAGCCAAGGCCCCTCAAGTATGATTTCAGATTTTAGTTGTATATGATTATTCAACTTCATCACTAAACAATGGTCAACTTCGTTGAAAAACGATGGAGAGCATATGCATATTTTTTGGAGTAGTGTCTATGACTGAGTAGGCTAAGGGTCAGTCAAACCTATGCCTCAGAACTACGAGCAAACGTAGGTATGATCAAATTATTCGGTACCTCCTTTGTGAGCTTTCCCCTGCCTTAAGAGGTGACCAGTGTGATATCTATATCATGGTAGCGTCCTTAGCCCTGGAAAGGCTTTAGACCGCTCTGCTCACTTGAGTGTGATAGTCAGGACCATGCAATCTCTATCGTGGTGATGTCGGTTACATGATGAGTCTCCCATTGTTCCTCATGATTTCAATTATGCATGTACATCAGTCATGATATTATGTTTTTTGCAGGTTTGAGCAAATGTTCAGTTTTACTTATGATTATTAGTTTTCATCTTTGGGTCATTCGAATCAGTTATGATATGCGGTTATGTTCAGATCATGATTTTATAAAATAGCATGCAAGCCTTACTCTCAGAATCTTATCTTGATTATATTTTATGAACTGCATTATTACTGATTTACTTGCTTAAGCGGTTTTACTTACCTTGCATACTCAGTACATTCTATGTACTGACCGCATACTCTATGATATATCATGTCATGATACATGCTCTGATATTCAGACTCAGTCGCGTTGCTTGCCAACCTTCTAGTGTAGCATATCTAGTATCAGTTGGTGAGTCCTCATCTCTCGAGGGCCATTCCTTATCAGTTATCTTTGCATTTTTAGTTTCAGACTTAGAGAGTTAGTTTAGGTCTTGCCCCATCAACTTATCATACATAGAGGCTTTTTAGACATAGATTGTATTCAGCTTCATACTCGTGTTGTATATTCAAATTTTATGTTATGTTTAGATTTCCTCTATGTTTATCATGTTGATTTTTTGCTTTATTGATTGAGTTAGAGGTTATGTTCATGCCATGGGTAGACTTGGAGCCTCTCGGGGTTCCTTGTCCCGTGTCTCGATTCGGGCCTATGTTCGGGTTGTGACAAACTTGGTATGAGAGCAATAGGTTTTGAAGTGTCCTAGGGTGTCTGAAATCTGCATTAAGTACAGAATTTTCCATGGGTGTAAAGCGTGCCATACTTATGACGAAGAGGCTACAAGACATTTAGAAAATGTTCCCTTTCATGATCTATGTCGTGTGGTGAAATGTCTCTCTATTTTTCTAACTCATGCTATACGCATTTGCAGAATCACGCCTCACAACAGAGTTAATGGAAGGAGAAATAGAAATGGAAATGGCCACAAGGATGGCAATGGGGAAGGGCACCAACAGGCCCCACCATCCCATGAGAACCATGAACCAGAGCTGGTTGCCCATGCAGAATTCAGGGAAGCTATTCAGATGCTAGCATATGCCTTGACTGCCCAAGTTAATCAAAAGGCGGTAGCGCATGTCCCTCAAAATGGGAATGCGACGGTAGCATGAGTCAGATATTTTCTAAGGATGAATCCTCCAGAGTTTCTTGGGTCGAAGATGGATGAGGATCCACATGAGTTTATCGACGAGATTCTAAAGATCACCCAAGTCATGGGGGTGACTAGAGAGGATTGTGCCGATTAGGCCTCATATCAGTTGAAGGGGGTCACACACATTTGGTTCAAACAATAGAAAGATAGTAGGGCAGTTGGAGAAGGCCCTATCAGTTGGGATGAGTTTCATGTCGCTTTTCTAGATAGGTTCTTCCCTCGTCAGATGAGGGAGCTGAAAGCGATCGAATTTGTGAATCTGAGACAAGGAAAGATGAAAATATAGGAGTATGCCTTAAATCTCACTCGTCTGTCCAAGTATGCACCAGAGTTATTGGTTGATCAGAGAGCTCGAGTGAGCAGGTTTGTTCATGGAGTGGCGGACTACCTAGACAAAGAT
This sequence comes from Datura stramonium, assembly GCA_018107945.1. Lineage (NCBI taxonomy): Eukaryota > Viridiplantae > Streptophyta > Magnoliopsida > Solanales > Solanaceae > Datura > Datura stramonium. Next base: position 11,838 of record JACEIK010008752.1, on the reverse strand, counting down.
TTCCAGACTACGATGCTTCATCAGGATATGAAATTTCCTCGAATAGTCTTGTATGCCCAGCAGATGAAGGTGGTGCATGAGAGAGAGAGAGAGGCCAAAAGGGCCAGGACAGACAATTGTGGGTTCTCTCAGTAGGGACAATGTGGTGGACACCGTCAGCAGTCCCTCTAGATATCGTCAACCTTGGCATCGTCGGTGATAAGTGTGTCATCCATATCTAGGCATGACCAAAGAGGGTGAGCATCAGGATCTAGAGGCTAGAGCAGCTGGCCCACAGATTCCAGTATCCCAGTTTGCGATAGGTGTAGCTGGAGACACACGGGTCAGTGTTTGGCGGGTACAGGTGCTTTCTTTGGGTGTGAGAAGCCCGGGCGTATGCTCAGAGATTTCCCAGCAGCTAGATAGGGCCATGATAGGGGTCGAGGCCCAGCTTCCAATTCAACAGCTCCACCAGCACGCCCAGCTCAACAGGATGCATCCACTAGCACAGGTGGCGCACCGCGCCAAAACAGATTCTACGCTCTAGCATCCTTCCAAGAGAAGGAGGTCTCCCCGTAAGTATTCACTGGTAGTCCAGGCAGCTGAAGGTTCATGAAAAGAATTACCCGACCCATGATCTTGAATTAGTGTCGGTATTTTTTACTTTGAAGATTTGGAGACACTATTTGTACGGGGTCCATGTAGATGTGTTTACGCACCACAAAAGCCTACAATATATATTTACTCAAAAGGATCTAAATCTGCTTCAAAGGAGGTGGTTGGAGCTACTCAAGGATTATGATATGAGTGTTCTTTACCATTGGGGCAAGGTTAATGTGGTAGCAGACGCTCTTAGTAGGCTTTCTATGGAGAGCATGTCCCATGTAGATGAGGGGAGGAAGGAGCTGGTGAAGGATGTGCATCGGGTTACACGGTTGGGAGTTTTTTTGGTTGACTTGACCGATGGTGGTGTTATAGTTAACAACAAATCAGAATCATCCTTGGTGACTGATGTGAAATCTAGATAAGACGAGGATCCTATTTTGGTAAAGTTAAAGAAAGTTGTTCAGAATCAAACGGTAGAGGTCTTCTCCAAAGGGGGATATGGTGTGCTTCGATACCAGGGTCACTTGTTTGTTTCGGATGTTGATGATTTGAGAGATCAAATATTGCACGAGGCTCATGGTTCCAGATACTCCAAACATCCAGGTTCCACCAAGATGTACCATGACTTACAGGAAGTCTATTGGTGGAATGGTATGAAGAAGGACATAGCGGAATTTGTGGCTAAGTGTCCATAGTATAGACAAGTGAAGGTTGAGCATCAAATACTGGGAGGTGTGCTTCAAGCCATTAGTATCCCTACTTGGAAGTGGGAGGAGATCAATATGGACTTCATCACAGGGTTTCCTCGCACTTGTTGATAGTATGACTCCATTTGGGTGGTCGTGGACAAATTGACCAAAGTAGGTCATTTTCTATCGGTCAAAACTATTGATTCGGTGGAAATTTACGCCAAACTATACATTCGAGAGCTAGTTCGGTTGCATGGAGTGCCCTCTTCCATCATATCAGACAACAGTACTCAGTTTACCTCCTAGTTTTGGAGATCATTTCAAAAGGGACTTGGTACTCAGGTTAAGCTCAGTATAGTGTTTCATCCGCAAATCAATGGTCAGGCTGAGTGGACTACTCAGACTCTCGAGGACATGTTTAGAGCATGTGTAATTGACTTCAACGGTATTTAGGATAATCATTTGCCTCTCATTGAGTTTGCATATAACAACAGCTACCATTCCAGCATTCAGATGGCTCCATTCGAGGCACTCTATGGGCGGAGATGTAGATAGCCTATTGGATGGTTTGAAGTCGATGAAGCTGCGATGATAGGAGTGGATTTAGTCCATGATGCCATGGAAAAATTTCAAGTCATAAGGGACAAATTGAAAACAGCTCAAGTCGCCAAAAGTCCCATGGATGTGAGAAGCAGGGAACTGGAGTTTGAAACTGTCGATTGGGTGTTTCTAAAGGTGTCTCCTATGAAGGGAGTGATGAGGTTCGAAAAGAAGGGGAAACACAGTCCCCGTTATGTTGGCTCATACTGGATTGTGAAACGGGTTGGCAAGGTGGCATATAAATTGGACTTTCCCTCAGAATTAGATTCCGTTCCTCCAATTTTTCATGTATCGCTCTTAAAGAAGTGTTTGAATGGTCCAGCTCTAGTTGTGCTTGTGGAGAGTGTAGGTGTGAAGGACAACCTTAGTTATGAAGAGGTTCTGGTAGAAATACTAGATCGGAAGTTTCGTAAGCTAAGGAACAAAGAAGTAGCTTTAGTTAAAGTTTTATGGAGGAATCAACATATTGAGGGAGCTATGTGGGAAGCCGAAGCAGATATGATGGCTAGATACCCACATCTTTTCCCTTCCGGCTCAGTTCCAGCTTGAGGTATTAGTTTTAACCCTAAAACTCTATTCAATTTCATGTTTAGTTCATGTGTCCCAGTTTCTTTCATGTCAAAGCATGTATGTATGATTTGTGAATTTAGTTCAATCATGTAGTTCCAATCAAAATCAGTCACTCCGTCAGTTTGCAACATGTATATTCAGTATTTGAGTATGATGATTGCATTTCTATATGATTTTCAACATTTGAGGATGAATATTCCCAAGGGGGAGATACTGTTATACCCCGAAAGCCCTAAGATTGAACCCGGGAGTTGAAACGGAGAAAATAGAATTTTCCGCACCAGGTCATAGGACGAGTCATCCAGTGACCCATCAGGATGACCACGAGTCGTTAAGTGACTTGTGGAGAGGAGTTTGACTCAAGCTGGAAATCTTGAGTTTTGAGTAACTACAAGAATGACCACTAGTCGTGGTCAGCCCTACGACTCGTTAAGTCATTCATGGTCAAGGATGGGCATAGGAAGAAGAAAAGTTGGACAGTGCACTTGACGGGTCCTCACCACGACTCATTGGGTGCACCACGAGTTGTGGTGTCACCCGTGGTGGCCCCCAGGTGGTCTTTGACAGTGAGGATGACGGAAGGTGACCACGAGTCGTGGTCACCAGTAATGGGTCATTAAGTGCCTCGTGATGACAACCTTGATGTGATTTCCAATGGAGACGACGGATCCAGGCCACGAGTCATTGCCAGTGACGACGACTCGTCCAGTCCCTCATTGTGACTGGCAGTCTATTTTTCTCTGCGAATTTAGTAAAGGCTTTTTCGTAATTCCTATGATTCTAAGGCCTAAACTATGTCATTTTAAGCTCTAAATAGTGAGTTTTTAGAATGGTAAGTTCATTCTAAGCTATTCCTAATTCATGCATGCAAGTTTAGAAATCTAAAGGGGCGATCAACTCAATCTATCAAGGTTCTTCTTCAATTATTCCTTGGGCAATCAAAAAAGTTGTAGAATTAGATTCTATCAGTTATGTAGTGTTATGAATAGGTAAAATTGCTCACACCATGCCCAATCCCTCTCTAATTCATAAAAATATACATGTTCATTCTATGGGATTTTAACCCAATGCATGAATTTCCTAAGTTTCTACCATGGGTATGATCTAAGCAAGTATCTATTGTTGAATTATGATTCATGGGCAAGTTTTACAATGTTTTCAATCATAAATCATGTTTTTAAGTTTTATAAATTATGATGCCCATCCATGAAAGTTCATGAAAGTTGAGATCTATGATGTATGTTCAAGTATGATGAAATATTTATGAGAAAAGTATTTTTTTCAAGTTACTCATGTCTATGATAATGTTTTCAAGTGAATCAAGTATTTTCAAGCATGTTTAAGTATTAGGCAAGCTCATATGTTCAAGTATGATTTATGATTTCATGTCAATTAGCTTACCACATGGTTTTTGAGTCTAGACTCCCAATTATGTTCAACTTATGGTATGGTTTGAGCTAAGGCTCCTCATGTATGATTTTGGATTTTATATGTATATAATTATTCAGCTTCATCACTAGACGATGGTCGGCTTCATTGAAAAATGATGGAGAGCATATGCATGTTTTTGGGAGTAGTGTCTAGCCCCGAGTAGGCTAAGGGTCAGTCAACCCTATGCCTCAGAACTACGAGTCCATATAGGTATGATCAGATTATTTGGAACCTCCTTTGTGAGCTTTCCCCTCGCCCAAGTGGCCTTCAGCTTGATATCGATATCATGATAGTGTCTTTATCCCTGGCAAGGCTTTAGACGGCTCTGCCAACTTGAGTATGATAGTCGGGACCATGTAAGCTCTATCATAGTAATGTTAGTTACATGATGAGTCTCCCATTGTTCCTCATTATTTCAGTTATGCATGTATATCAATCATGATATTATGTTTTCAGTAGGTTTGACCCAATGTTTTGTTTTACTTATGATTATTAGTTTTCAGCTTTGGGTCATTCGAACCAGTTATGATATGCAGTTATGTTCAGATCATGATTTCAGAAAGTAGCATGCAAGCCATACTCTCAAAATCTTATCTTTATTTTGTTTTATGAAATGCATTATTACTGATTTTACTTACTTAAGTAGGTTTACTTACCTTGCATACTTGGTTCATTCAACGTACTGACCACATACTCTATGTTGAATTATTTCATGATACAGGCTCCGATATTTAGATTCAGCCACGTTGCTAACCAGCCTTCTAGTGTAGCATATTCAGTCTCAGTTGGTGAGTCCTCATATCCCAAGGACCATTCCTTATCAATTATCTTTACATTTTTAGTTTTATACTTAGAGAGTTAGTTGGGGTCTTGTTCCATCAACTCATCAGACGTAGAGGCTTTTCAGACATAGATTGTATTCAACTTCAGATTCGTGTTGTTAGTTCAGATTTTATGTTATGTTTCGATTTTCACTATGTATATCATGTTGATATTTTGGTTTTATTGATTTCAGTATCCTAGTTTGTGACATGTGTGGACGGAGACACACAGGTCAATGTTTGGTGGGTACAAGTGTTTTCTTCGGGTGTGGAGAGCCCGAATATATGCTCAGAGATTGCCCAGCAGCTAGACAGGGCCTTGATAGGGGCTAAGGCCCAGCTTCTAGTTCAGCAGCTCCACCAGCACGCCCAGCTCAGTAGGGCGCATCTACTAGCATAGGTGGCGGACAACGCCAAAACAGATTCTATGCTCTAGCATCTCGCCAGGAGCAGGAGGTCTCCTTGGAAGTAGTCACTGGTATGTTACGAGTTTTCCACGTTGATGTATATGTTTTTTTAGATCCAGGGGCTACTTTGTCTTTGTGATGCCCTAAGTTGCTAGTAGCTTCAGAGTTAGTCCCGAAATCCTATCAAAACCCTTCTCAGTCTCTACTCCAGTTGGTGATTCAGTTATAGCTCGATGGATGTATAAAAATTGCCCTGTCGCAGTTCTTAAGAAAATCACCTCAGCAGAACTAGTAGAGTTATCCATGACCGACTTTAATGTTATCCTCAGCATGGATTGGCTATTTTTATGTTATGGATCAGTTAATTGTAGAACCCATGCGGTAGAGTTCCGATTTCCGGGTGAGCCAGCCTTAGAGTGCAAGGGTAGTTCAGTTGTGCGTGTAGGTCATTTCAATTCTTACCTTAAGACCAAAAAAATGATTTCTATGGGTTGCGTGTACCATCTAGTTAGGTTTAATGATGCTACATTTGATACCTCGATTATCTAGTCAGTTCCAATAATATGTGAATATCCAGAGGTCTTTCCAGATTGTTTATCAGGAATCCCTCCCGAGCGGGAGATTGATTTTGATATTGACCTTCTTCCCAATACGCAACCTATATCTATTCCTCCTTACATAATGGCCCTAGACGAGTTAAAGAGTTGAAGGAGTAGTTGAAAGACTTTTTAGACAAGGGATTCATCATATCGAGCAAATCTCCATGGGGTGCACTAGTTCTCTTTGTCCGAAATAAAGATGGTTCTCTTCGTATATGTGTTAATTATCGGCAATTGAACAATGTCACCATCAAGAATAGTTATCCTCTCCCCAAGATTGATTATTTGTTCGACCAGCTTTAGGATGCTAAGTATTTTTCGAAGATAGATCTTAGATCTAGATACCATCTGCTCAGGTTAGGGAGAATAACATCCCGAAGACAGCCTTCAGGACTTGATATAGTCATTATGAGTTTGTAGTTATTTCTTTTGGGCTAATGAATGCTCCTGCAACTTTTATGGATTTGATGAACAGGGTTTTCAAGCCATATTTGGATATGTTCGTGATCGTGTTCATAGATGACATCCTTATATACTCTCGAAGCAAGGAGGAGCTTGTCGTTCATTTGAGAGTGGTGTTACTGACTCTTAAGGACAGCCAATTATATGCTAAATTCAGCGAGTGTGAGTTTTGGTTGCACTCAGTGGTATTTTTGGGCCATGTAGTGTCAAGTGAGGGTATAAAGGTGGATTCTCAGAAGATAGAAGCGGTGAAGAATTGGCCTAGACCGATGAATCTTCGAATATCAGGAGTTTCTTGGGCTTAGCTGGTTATATCAGAGTTTTGTTGAGGGATTTTCATCTATTTCAGCGCCATTCCCCAAATTGACCCAAAAGAAAGTGAAGTTCCAATGATTGGAGGCTTGTGAGAGCAGCTTCAAGGAGTTGAAGACTTGACTCACGTCAACACCGGTGTTAAGCCTACTTGAGGGTATCGATGGGTTTGTGGTATATTGTGATGTTTTGAGGATCAACCTTAGTTGTGTATTGATGCAGCATGGTAAGGTTATAGCATATCCTTCCAGGTAGCTGAAGGTTCATGAAAAGAATCACCCGGCTCATGATTTCAAATTGGCGTCGGTAGTTTTTGCTTTAAAGATTTGGAGACACTATTTGTATGGGGCCCATGTAGATGTGTTTAAGGACCACAAAAGCCTACAATATGTGTTTACTCAAAAGGATCTAAATCTGCGTCAAAGGAGGTTGTTGGAGCTACTCAAGAATTATGATATGCGTGTTCTTTACCATCCGGGCAAGGCTAATGTGGTAGCAGACGCTCTTAGTAGGCTTTCTATGGAGAGTGTGTCTCGTGTCGATGAGGGTAGGAAGGAGCTGGTGAAGGATGTGCATCGTCTTGCATGGTTGGGAGTTCGTTTGGTTGACTCGACCGATATTGGTGTTATAATTCAGAATAGATCAGAATAATCCTTGGTGACTGTCACAACCCGAACGTACACCCGGATCGTAGACACGGGACAAGGGACCCCGAGAGACCCCAAGTCGACCCATGGCACATGCATACAACTAATCTCATTTAATAAGCGGAATACTTAGCATAAAACATAGAGAAAACGTAACCATAGTATAAAATCTGAAAGTACTAGACATACACATAAGCTGAGTACTACATACTGTCTGAAAGCCTCTACTACATACGATGGGTTGGTGGGACAACATCCCCAACTAACCCAAACAATACTAAAACACAAGATAACATAAAAGTATGTCAAACGGCCCTCGGAACATGAGAACTCACAAATAATCTCAGAGCGAGAGCTGAGATGGACTAAGGATGAGGATGAGCCTGAGAACTAGGACCTGTATCATGAAACGATACAGTATGGAAAGTATGCGGTCAGTATGTGGAATGTACTGAGTATGCAAGGTAATTAAAACAGACATTAAAGTAAAATAAACATAGGTGAAGGACATCATGCTTGTATCATAAATTTCGTAAGAAAACATAAGGCTCAAGATTTTCAAATCATTCATAAAACATTCATTATAATAATCGTAAGTAAACTTTATGAAACATAACTTGATCCAATAACATAAACACAACAATGCATAAGACATGCGTAAAAATGGGAGGACTCTTCATAACCGACACCATCATGGTATAGCCTTTCATAATGCCCCACTTTCTTGCTCTAGTGGGCAGAGCAGACCCTGGCTTGCCAGGCGAGGGTCGTGCATAAGGAGTGATATCACATTTGAGGGGATCATTATCAATACATCATATCATTTACAAACCCACGGTGGCACGTGGTTATGAGACCCAGCATAGTCCTTTGAACGCCGGGTTGCTCGGTGCTAGACACGGCTCCCTAAAACATGCATATAGGCTCATACATAAATTAATAACATAATTCATTAAGATTCATTGGATAAAATATAAAATCTATCATCACTGGTCCCCTTTAAAACATGCTTAGCCAAGAATCAAGGCCCTTTTCATCGGCCAACATCATAAATCGATAAATCATGTAATTCACTTCATAAATCATAAATCAT
>JACEIK010008751.1:15543-58472 GCA_018107945.1 Datura stramonium | reverse complement strand
GTGGAGAATTCTTCTATCTACCCATAGTTATTATAGATATAAATTTATTTAGTTATTATCCATAATTATTTTTTTCGTTTCTTTATTTTTTTTCACCTTCCCCATTAATAATAATTTTCATGATTATCTTCATTCTTTATTTCTTTTATCTTTCACATTAAAAATAATATTATTGCACAACTTTTTCACATTCCTTTATGAATTTATTAAACTGGAAAACTCTGTTACTCTTGATTATGTCTAGATGTCTTTTTTTCCGAAAAATTTATTGATGGACATTTTCTATCCATATTTATATTGAGTTGCATGCATAAGAGTGGATACTGATTATTGTTCAAGGCAAAGAAAAATATTGGTAATCTTTCTTTCACACTTTTTCTGTCTTTTTCATGTCTAAATTTCCTGATATAATAGAGTGTTATATTATTCATAAAATACTAAATATCTCATAGATGATTGTTATATTTTATAACACAATTATATGTATATAATTTAACTAATATTTTTTTGTCAAACTCACAGATAACAGAACTAATAATTTTGAATAAGACAAAGAAGACAAAGGGCATACATACATGTTTTGACAACTAATATTTTTTTTTTATCAAACTCACAAATGACAGAACTAACTATTAAATATCTCTATCACAAATAATTACTCCCTCCTTATAGTATTCTTTTGTTAAATTACATGGCTTCTCATAATGACTGAAATAGAAAATAATATTATTAAAGAATGATCTCCTTCTTCCTTAAAAATGAAGAATATTCTTTCAATTTCATGTCATAAAGTTGATTTCAATAAGATTGATATTTATAATAATAGTAAACATCGATCGAATAGACTCACATTTCATTAGTTTAGCTTGCATTCTCCCCTTCAAAATTTCGTGTAAGCTATTACTTATTCTAAAAATTATTCTAAAATTATTTACATTATTATAAAAAATTTATCCTTATTAGTAAAGAATGTATGTGCAACGCACGTGTCCATGAGCTAGTTAAGCTATAATTTATGAAATTAATTATTTTTCAAATATTTAAGAGATGACAATAATTTTAATCACCGCTTCAATAAAATATAATTGATGAACTTTCAAGATAACTACACTAATTAAATTGAAAGTTTTAATCAAAATAAATAAATAATAATAATATGCCTAAAATAAATTTGGACTAGGCTTGATAACAATTGCCAAAAATTCCAAGAAATGAGGAATTCCTTTGGCTTATCCTTGTAATCCTTCTAGTCAAGAGAAAAACTACAAACAAAGACATATCCTAAAAAAAATTGTGTTTCACTCTGAAAAACAAGGAGGGCGAGGGAGCGAGGGACCTGTCATTTTCTTTAAGGGCAAATTTTATACGCACACACATAAATAATACTTAATATTTTAAAATATATCAAGATTTTTAACTTTACAAAATGTAACATTAATTTTAAAAAAAAATAAATTCATTTAAAATTTCGTGTATAAAAATAATATAAAATGTGTATATCTCACTCAAAATTTTGTGTATAAAATGTGTATATCTAATGTGTATATCTCACTCAAGCACTTAAAAAAGAATCACTCAAATTGGTATGAAATATGCTCCTAATGGTATAAATTGTATAAAAATTCATTACATTCTTGAAAATTTAATACATCTTCAAATAAATATCATATAATTTTCATACAAATTTAATATGACTACAACAATATAAACTTAAATTCATACAAACTTTAACATAATTTTATTCAGTTTAACCATATCAAATCTACATTAAATCATCCTAAATTTAAGATATAAAGCTCCCCAAGGTGTTCTCAACTTTTTGAAACCACACACATTTTCAAAATTATTTTTAATTTTCTAAACCCAAATTTCCAACTCAAGCTTCAATTTTATCTATGGTGGAGTTCGAAATCAATTTGAAATTTTATTCAAAAAAATATAAGAAGAAGAAGGAGGTGAGGAGATGGAAAGGTGAGGTTGGCAAAGTGAAGGAGATGGGAAAGGGGGTTGGCAATGAAGGAAAGAAGGAGGAATTCGAGATTGAATCTCAAATGAGGGAGCTTGGGGTATGCTGGTAATGAAGAAGAAGGGAGATTGGTAATGGCCAGAAAGCAGGCTATAAAATGTATTTTTTCAAGATATGTTATGTTTTATAATATATTTTTTATATTTTTTAATAAATATAAAATTAGTTAATTTTAATATGTATTTCAGTCATGTATGTCTGAATTTTCTTTTTTTATTTTAAATATTACCTTCTTTTTTATCTATTGAGATCATATAGTTTTAGCGCATTTTGCCAAGTGGAGCAAAAAAGTCAATAAAATAATTAAAATTACTAAATATTCTTATTTCTTAAAGATTTGGCTTAAAATAAAAATTTCATGTCAACAAAATTAAATTAAAAAATAACTAAAATGATCGAAAGTGACTTTGTGAGTAAAATGTGAACAGTTGAGTGACTTTTAAATGTTGTAGTGCCACGAGCGAATCCATATTTAGTCGAAAGTGACCATTTGAGAAAATTTAATTGAAATTAAATTTTTTATTTTTTTTATTTTTTTTATTTTTTTTATTTTTTTTATTTTTTTTATTTTTTTTATTTTTTTTATCAATATTTTTTAAAAAGGTGGATGCGAGCCGAGGTATTTTATCCGGCATGTAGCAAGGTGTAAGTCTCAAAACACGGATGTGTGTCTCATGAATCTACGTGGTGTTAGTTCATATATCTTAAATTTTATAAAAAAATTTACTAAGAAAAATAAGAAAAAGTAAATTTCAATAATTTTGCAATAAATCACCAATAATACAAAATTATTATAATTATTATTTGAGAAAGCTAACAACAAAAAATGATAATAGTCGAGATAATTATTAAAATAAAATCATCATTCACTTCATCATTTGACTCCACATCTACTAGTCTTTCCTACACTCAACTAATATTTGCACCGATTTTTATTTATATATTTTAAAGAAGCGAGAATGACAAAATGTGTACTAGCAATGAATAAAATGAATAAAGTTATCTCGCAGGAAAGATGCGCTACTAATCTCTATTATATTAATTTGATGTAATCATCTTTAAAAACTATTTACATAGGATTCTTTTCTATGAGAGTTAGGTATGTATCGATCGATTGGATTCAATTGGGCGTTATCGATTTAACTTATCAGTTATCGATTTTGTATCACGTTAAACCGTTAAGATATCGACACCTGCTATCCGATCGTTATCTGATTAACTGTTAAGATCTCATACAAAATTTTCATAAGTCATAAGTATGTTTAGCTAGAAAGTAGTGAAAAGAGAAAGTTAACATATAAAACTAATCAATTAAAGCAATCAGATTTTAATTTAGATTTGAATAACATCACATTCACTTGTCATCAAACCCAATTCATCTTCTTTCTATAATACTCTTATATATTGAATGCTAAAGTTATAATTTAATAATTTATTATCGCGTTATCCGTCTACCCATTAAAAAGTGAATAAAGCGATAACCGAATCAATAATTCAATAACTTGGGACAATAAACAATAATCAACCCGTCAAATTAATAATCCAAATTATTAATCCAATAACTTAATTATCGATCTGGGGTTATCAAGCCTAACCGTTAATTTGGCATGCCTAATGAGAGTTGCTTTCTATTTGTATATTTTAGAAAAATCACTACAATTCATGAAAACATGATAACATGAATTATAAATATTACACCAATAAAAAAAATGATCTATAGCAAAAATACTTTTTAAAATAACAAAATCACTCTACTCGTGAGTATATTTTTACGTCTCGGGTGTACGAAGCTTACGCCCGTGATTTGCGCCAAATTCTAGGGTGTATGCCCTATGGATTTATGTCTTTTATTTGTGTTTCAAAAAAAGTTTCGTACGCTTTACCTCGTGACTCTCCTACCCGCCCCAAAATACCTTTGAAATCATCGAGTAGATTTTACCAATAGTAGCGTATGCCTCGCGTTAACTCCTTTTATTTTGGGCTTAAATTTATTAATAGGATCTACCCATATCCTTTTTACTTTGTGCTAATAAAAATAAGATATCACATTTCACACATTCAAATTTCAAAAACTTTTCTTTTTCTAAATCATATTCAATTGTACTTCTCTCCTCAAATCATTCTCCGCGATTTCATCTTCTGGCACACGATTTCATCAAATCAAACCGCCCTCTTCCTTCGATATTATCTGCTTCTCTTCTCCTTCCTTACCTCCTTGTTTTTCTTCTTCAAAATTCACACGAATTTCAATCATTTGGCTATGAAGATTAAGTTTAGTAATTTCCTTTCTTATTGCACAGTTATTATTAGAATTTGAAATCTTCAATTAATAATTTCTCAATTTTGTTATTTGATTCTTCTAATTAAAGTTTTACTTCAACATTACATTAGGTGTAGATGAATTGAATAGAAAAATTGGGATATTTATTAATTAAAAGATTTCAATTCGAACACTAACTGCAATACTTGATTCGTAAATTTCATAATAAGAATCGAAGATGATGATGATGATGATGATGATGAATAAGAAGAATAAGAAAAAATACACCACATACAAAGATGTTAGTTTGGTTGTGTTCTAAGCATTCAAAAATCAAGTTTTTGGGTAACTATGTAAGACTAAGAAGTTTGAGGAAAGTAAATCAACACGAGTATTTAACATGGAAAACTCCCTTCCCTTAGGAGTCAAAAATTACAATTCAACTCTCCACAATAATTTAAAGTTTACGACCATCCTTGTAACACCTAAGGAATTGTTCACAACAATATTGCCTCCTTATACCTCTCTTTAGTCTTTTACTTTTACATTTTACAACTCAAGACAACACCTATTAAAAAACTCAACTTTTGAGACTTTCACTAAAAACGGTACGAGATACAATCGTAGAATTAACATACTGATCGTACCGGTGTCGTGAGGGATGGGAGATTTAAGAGTTATTGCTTTTCAGCTTATAGAGCCACATACCGTACATGGAAAGTACAAGGTATGTTGGCCGCTTATGAGAAAAAAAGGCACGTGCAAGAGAAATATGAAAAGTACGTGAGCTTCTTGCCACGTTCAACTCCAAATGATTATATCTCCTAATTTATAAGGAGTTTTTGGGTGTTCTACCCACTAAATTAAATCTCTAAATTTAGTTTCCAACTCATCCGACTATACATCAATCTGAGTCCGGGAGAGTTATGAAAGTGTTTGCATCAAGAATCACAAGCAACGCTATAACCAAACCACATATGAGTCGCAAGTGAATTTTATGGTATGGCTAATAATAATATGTAAGTCATAAATAGTGATATGGAACTTGAGCAGTGCAACTTTTGCGACCAAAATCTGTAGCCATAAGTGAATTCCTCTAAGTCAAAATTTTCAATTTTTTGAGTTTTTTCGCTTTTTTTCTCAATTTTCTCATTCTTTGCCTCAACCTAACAAATTTCAAAGCTATCCTCACTCCTCCTAAGGCTGGGTAAGTCTTCCAGAGTTTTAAACATTTACTCATTAATTTCTACATGATTCTAATATCAACTCATCCTATCCCTAGTGAAATCAAGAATCATCTCGAGGTTCAAGAATGAGTTTTTTCAAGTTCTTCTTCTATCAAGTAGGTTTCAAGTCAAGTATTTGAGGAATAAAGGTATGTAAGGTTGTATCTATGTGTGGTACATCATTATTCTTTTCAACAACCATTTATTCAAACTCAAGGAAATTGCTTCCATGAATAGTTAGGTTCTTATCAAATTATTGATAATTCTTCATGATAAATCATTAAGTGAATATTTTGAATCCTCATGAACGCCTAAGGAACTTCCATCATGTCTCATTCCTAAAATATTTCATGCTTATCCGTGAGTTTGGTCTGCTATGATCTCACCCTTGTTAAAAATATCAATTTTAATTCTATTACAAAACGTCTTTAATGATTGTAAATCATGATTATGACTTATGAATTTCTTTTATATTCCATAGTCTCACCCTATGATTTTTCAAGTTTCTTCTATTAAATTTTATTTAAGTTACGATTATACCCTTCTATAAAAAATATGAACTTTACAATTAAAGGACTTGATTTCTCTCCATGATCTTAGTCTTCATGAATTATGACATATGAATACTTATGATTTTCTCAATATAATACACATGAATAGAATTATATTTTTAGCTGCTCAAGTCAAACATGATTTATGATATTTTAATAAAAGACATGACTTATGATGATGGGCATTTGGGCTAATCTATGAAAATAAAATAAAGAGTAAAATGTAATAACCGAGAAGGAATAAGTCAACTTATAATAATGCTTGAAACTATGTTTGTCTATGTAGGAATTGGATCATACCATCAGGTGTATCTTTCATGTTGCCCAAAGAGGCGTATTATGGATCTCATAGCAAATAAGGATATGTATGTCTCATACCCCGCAAGGTATGAGATAGCTTAGTTGATCATATCGAGATCGTACTCCATGTGCTCGTATTGTGGATTATGCCTGCTATACCAATAAACTCCCATAATGAATTGTTAAATGGTGAAATACGAACTTTGGAGTCAACCTATACTTGCTTGAAATCTTCTATTCGCATACATACCACGGATTGAATCTATCCTTCTACTTCGCTATGTTTCATTCTTCATTCTTTTCTTATTACATATAGTACACTGCATGTACTTACATCCCTTGATGGAGGTGCTGCATTTTGGGCCAATGCAACTAATTGTGTACTGCACAGTAGACGAGTTACCTCGTTAGACATATTCATTCTTTTACTATTCATGATCCCCGATCGTTTTGGAGTGTGTCATTATTTCATTTTTTATACTTTTTACTTCTATAGTATGTCGAGGCCCTTGTCCTTGTAAGACGCTTATTCTATGTTAGAGGCCTTCAGATGATGAGTCTAGCAATGCTCATTCATGATGTAGACTCGCAACTCTTATATTATGGAACATTATTCTTTGATTTTATGAAAGCTTCGTGATGAAACTTCTTTAAGAATTTTGGCGATAAAATGGATATCTTTTCACTATATTTTGCACATGTTAAAGGATATCATGTAGCCGGTTCATCGGGGCAAGTTAAGATATCGAAAAGTGTGTCCTACTGTGGTCTAGGCTAGGTGTGACAAACTTGATATCAGAGTACTAAGTTCAAGTGTCCTAGTATATTTATGAAGCCATGTCTAGAAGAGTTCTTCTTATGCGTGGGGAAGCGCTACACTGGCATTGTGAGGCTACAAGATATTAGGAAATACTAGCCTTTTTACATATTTTAGATCGTGTCAGAACAAACTCTAGAATCAATCTAATTTTTGTGTCGTTATGTATTTAAAAATATCTCTGCTAAAAAGGAAAGCGATCGCAATCTGTAGGGCGCAATCTAGAGGGCAAATGCCAAGCAATGATACAACCGAGGTGAATACTAATGAGTTGCTCTATCCCGTGTTTTCTTATCTCGGCTAACCTACGTTATGGCATCATCTCAACCACTAACAACGGTCCAATGGAAAACCCGTATCTTCACACCTCGCAGAGAACCTCTCGACGCGTAATTTAGGGAGCAACTGCATGCTCACGCAACTTGTTGTGGCTCGCCCACAAAGGCTGTGGATTAGCCCCCGCTAGTTCTTAGTTCATAGAACATACAACTACCTTAACTAAGAGTTCCCTCCGATGAATCCACCGCCTTCTTAGGGTCTAAACACGAAGAGAACCACCAAAACTTCATCGACGAGGTGTAACATTCTATGAGCCATGAATATTAGTGAAATAGAGAGATTTGAACTTGCTTCTACCGAAGGATATTTTTGGTACTTGATATAAACATTAGGAACCGGGCCCGGTAGGGGATGATACAACCCCAAAGCAGCATGGAGTGACTTTTATGGACGCTGCCTAATGATCACTTTGCCTTTAGAGTCGGTGGAAGCTAAAGTTGAAGAATTTATAACACTTAGGCAAGGTAGCATGAGTAATGAGGGAGTACAATCTTAAATTCACTGCTGGATCATTTCGCTCCGTAGATGGTTCTATGATGAGGGAAAGGATTCATAAATTTGTGTGCGGCCTCGAGACAATGAAGCCAGATTTTGGTGCAACTTAATACATATGGATATGGATATATCGAGATTATTGATTTATTCACAATGTATTAAAGATGTGAAACATGTGAACATGTCTAATAAATGGATAGAACCGTAACAAGAGGATCGTGTTAGTTGGCAATGCATTTATATTAAGGGAACAATAACATGTCCTTCTTTCACAAGAGGTCACGAGGCCTCTCCATCTATACAAATGCACCACCTCCTGTGGCCTAGGAAGGACCGTGAGGATTTAGACTAAGCCGCAGTGTCGGTTAATAGGTTCTCAGCCTCAAGCTAATGTTACATGTAGGCTCCTTAAAATCCTCTCTTTGCGTAAAGTGTGGCAAGAACACGCAGTGGAGTGCCATTTGGGCACAAATATATACGAATACGTGGATTCTATGTCATTTTTCAAAGAGACTATCCGACAAAGAAAATAAAATAATGGGTGGGCAATAGATTCACAACTTCAAAGGGGTTTCATAAGCACGCTGGGCAATAAATAAAATATGCAACTTCGTGAACAAGTGAAGGTCAAAACCGCTTGCATGCCTTAACTAGTTTCAAGACGTGGAGACATCTCCGCATGCTTCACGATATATTAAAATATTTTACTCACGATGTTTATGCTTCTCGACTCCTCATAGCCACTTTATCTTATGTAAATTTAGAAAAGCGTTTAAGTTCGTAAGAGACAAAATAACTTAATGAACCATTCGTGTCTAGTGGGGTGGGCATTCTGCCGGCTCGCTTTTTTTAAATTTCGGTTCTGCTTTTTCTGGGTTTTTAGTTTTTCATGTAGTGTAATGAACTCCGAACCAAATTACCCTGTTTCTGGGCCGATTTTTCAATTCTGGGCTCTGCTCGGTCCGGCTTTAATCTCTGGGCTTTTCTACATAGCTCACTCACCTGCCATTTTTTTTAACTTACAAAATAAGCTACTTTTTTAATTAAAAATGAGTTGTTTTATCTTTTCAAATTCAAAATAAATTATTTTATGTTTGAATTCTAAAATTTAATTCAACTAAGCTTAATTTTAACTTTTTAAACAAAGAAAATAGCTGGATCAATCAACATTTACATTTAGTAGTACATAATAACATTTGAATTTTTGATAATAAATTTTCTCATATGCTTAATATCCTTATAATAAAACCAATAAAAGTTAAGGGTCTTTAAGATTTTAATAATCTATGGTCCCTAATTTCTTGTTAAATAAATATTATATATTTCATTTTTCTTTCAAAGCATATTAATAATTAGTAAGAATTCTTTTCTTAACATGCTAAAACTATTATAAAATTTGTTATTAAAAAAATACCAAGTTTGAAAAATTATGCCCAATTAATCAAGTTCATGATCTTACGGGGTTATTCCAATTTTTGTAAAATTAAATTTTTAAATTTTTAAAATTAAGTTATAATTTTTTTTTTTAAATGTAAAATTAAAAAAAGAAAAAATTAAAAAAACAAAAAAAACATGTAATTTAATTGAAATTTAAAAAAAAAATAAACCGAAATCAACCGAAAATCGAAAACCGAACTGAGAAACCGAATTAGTCTTGCCTTGCCTGGTTTTCGATTTTCGATTTTTTATGCCCACCCCTAGTCAGGTCCACTACTATTGGTGAATCATATCATAAGAGTTTGTAAGGGTTGCATAGTCACTGTATGTCATAGAGACACTATGTTCGATTTAATGTAGTCGAAGATGATTGCCATGTCACATGGGCGTGGATCAAGTTGTTCTCATATTATGCTAAAGTCGATAGCTGCACTGTAATCATGGAAATTTCAATTTCCTAATGAACCTATTACGTATGTAGCTGAGGTGCAAGAGCTCATAAGTTAAGTTTATTTCATACCTTAAGGATAGGAAGATCATCTCCAAAAGGTGTATTTGTCACTTAATACGAAGTTAGGGAATACCAATGCTAGGCACCAACTCTCCAGTCTATGTCATTGGTTAACAAATATCCTAAAGTATTTTCGTGAGGAACTCCCCAAATTCCTCCTACGCGAGATCGACTTTAGGATAGTGTCCTTCTCGTATCTGCCAACCGATATTTATTCCACCATACAAAATGGCGCTTAGCCAAATTGAAAGAATTTAAGAAGCAATTGAAGTATATTCGATAAGGGATTCACAGGCGAGTGTTTCTCCTTGGGGTGCTTGTCCTATTTGTCCGTAGGTGCGTATCTAATTCTCGAGAATGTATATTGACTAGCCAACTAAATAAGGTCACCATAGAGAATAAGCATCCATTCATCGAATTGATGACCTACTCGACCAACTTCAAGGTTCTATATTTCAAGATTTTCCTAGACTGCTAAATACGCTGAATAATGTGGATGAAGACATTCCGAAGACAACCTTCGTGACTCGTCGTGCTCATTATGAATTCCTAGTGATGTCCTTTTGGTTAACAAAAGCCCCAACGACTTCTACGGATCTAATGAATACGGTCTCAAACCTTATCTGACATGTTCGTGCTTGTTTTTTATTGATGATATTCTCAAGTATCATACAACAGTAGAACATGAAGACTCTATTTTCAGGTTGCGTATTAATAAGGATCGTGAACTTTATGAAAAGTTTTCCAAGTGTGAATTTTGGATAGAATCCATGGCTTTTCTAGCCGATCATTTTCAATGAGGGTATCAAGGTAGACTTCCAAAGGTAGAAGCAAAGTGGAAGAATTAGCCTGCACTCCACAAGCCTAATATATATTCAGAGTTTCTGGGTTTGGCTAGATATTACATATTGTTTGTAGAGATTTCTCCTCTACAGTTTTCCATTAACTAAGTTGACTCATCCAAGTTCCAATGGTCGATGAATGTGTGAAAAGATCGCACTGAAGACGGGGCTTACTTTTGCTCCAATGATGACCCTACCAGAGCGAACCGAGCATGGTTGTGTATCAGATACCTCAAGAATTGGCCTTGGCCAGTCATCATGCAACATGGAAATATTGTAGCTTATGTCTCTAGATAACCTAAAAATCAGAGAAGAATCATCCAATTCGCGACTTAGAGCTGCAGTAGCAGTTTTCGCGTAAAGATTTGGCATCACAACCTCTATGGTGTTCATGCTGATATCTTCACCGATCATAAAAATTGCAAAATGTATTTAGGCACTAAGTAATAATCTTATATAGAGGCTGATAAGTTGGCAATCTACCAACTCATTAAGCTTTTTAAGCATGAACTATTGCTTAGTTTCAATCATTTAGAAGGTTTTACCATTCTTTTGGTTTTGCAGGCTGGAATTTGAATTGGTAAAGTAAAGGAATTCAACAAAAGTATGGAGCGGGAGAAGAGACCTTTGAAACGCAAGATGACACTGCCAAACGCAGAGCATACTCTATTAGTTGAAGAGCACCCGCAAAACGCAGAGCAAACATAGAATCCCCACAGCTCGACCATTTGCAAGCGACTTGAGCCGCTGATGGGCATTTGCGAACCCAAAGCCGCGTTAAGTAAGGTCGTGGCCGAAGAGGATAAAATGGTCCAACTTTGGCACAAGGACTTTGGGATGCTTTTTAGGGCAAATTGAAATGTGTACAATAAAACTAAGGGGAGACTTTCCTATTTTATACACTTTTTGAGAAGAATAGAACATTCCATTCTATAGCATGTAGAGTATTGTATAATTTTTGAATTTATAGAGAGAGAAAAAGAGAGATTTTTCTTCATCTTCTTCATCTTTCTAAAGGTAAGAACCTACATTGGAGAACAATTTGAGCTTGAAATTTACTCTGATGATGAATGATATGATTTATTTATTAATATAATCTTCGTTTCTTCATCTATGAGTAGCTAAACATCTGCTAGGGTGTGTGCATGGAGCAATGGCTAAATTAAATTGGGTGTTAAAAAATTAATCTTAGAACTACTTATTTAGCATAAATATATTATTTTCTCTAGATTATAATTGAAATATCTATAATTGGAAGTGTAGATTGTGCTTACTTATTTTATTGTTTCTTGAAAAAGAGGAATAGAATATGGGTGAGAAAACAATGGTAGGTATTTGAATTGTGATTGTGTGGGATTAGACTGTAGATAGCCAATACCCACTTTCAAATATCCATTAGAGAATTGAGGCTAGAAATAACTTAATTCTCGCCCAAGTCATAGTGGTCAATTGCATGGGACCTTTCGGGTTTGAGAAAACCCAAGGCAAAAGGCAAGCAGGTGATCGAGAAACACGGTGCCACGTTGTCATGACCCGAACGTGAAATCCGACGAGAAATAGACCTAGAACCAACAATGCTCCAAGTCGCTCCATGGCATGAACATAGCAACAAAGAGCATACATCGCAGGAAATTAATATTATAAATGTTACACCCCAAAACCGGGTAGGGCGCTACCGGCACTCGATTCATGATTGATCGAGAGCTTGGCTATATGACATGTGCAACCGTAACACTTAGGCCATCCAATTGCCACAATCAATCAAGAATAAACCGGACCCATAAGGTCTCAACAATATTGGGTAAACAATCAAAATTCAACCAAGGCATATTAGTGTGCTAAACCAAGCAACAATAAGCTAACGAGGCACAAATTGAATAACACCGTACACACTAAGTCCATAAATCCTCTAAAGAGTAAACCGACCGATGGTCTGGTCAGGCTCCAACCTACCCATACTCGCATTCAAAACTCAAGCATAAATAACTAAGCTTCTAAGCCTGTGAAGAAAGGAGCATACCAATCCATCTTTGTCGATCTCTACGAATCATATCAACCGGTCATCCGACTTCTACCTCGCACTCCGGCAAAGATGAACGCAGTACCCAAGCAAGTGGGACGCGCACGAAGAAACGCACGTATGTAAGGCTAAAACTGTAATCATGAGATAACAATCCCGTAATAACCGACTTAGAACATAAACATATAAAGGATAAATATAACTACAACCCGTAATTGATAACAACTTACTAAACATAACCGAACTCAAGATAACCGAACCAGAATAAGGAATGGTAACAACTGAATCCCGAAACCTAAACCCGATAATAACTTATAATGAGATAAAATGTAAATTAAAAATGCACAAGAAAGAAACTATAACCGTAATGCTAGCGACCACCAACCGTAAATCCATATATAAAATTTCGCCCAACCTGTACCACACCGGGTAAAATAAAAATATCTCCGGCCGACGTACCACACAAGGGTAAAATAAAAGATTTTCCGTAAATTTCTGGTGTACCACACCGGATAAAATAAAAATATCTCCAAACAAGTGTACCACACCGAGGTAAAATAAAATAAATTTTAATCACAATCATAAGTGGACTCCGACGTAGCTCATACAAACTATCTATATCAGAAACCATAAAATATGCCGACAAGAATCATAACATGTGTAGGATCTTACCACGACCACCAATACTACAATTATGCCATACACATATAGTCTTTCATTTAGAATTTAAATACATACATAAGGCCGTGAATGAATTCTAGGGAAGTTCCTAGAGCTGAATATCATAAAACATGTGTAGACTCACGTTCATGATTTTAAACATCTCCTAGCAATTCTAACACTAGGAGCAAAGAGAGGAATAACTTAACTCAACATTTTCTATTAACAATCTTAGCATTCATTTCGTGCTTATACACGTTTGGACTTTCATACTTTCATATAAAGAATTGTGAGCATACCTCATTCATCGCATCATGTCACATCTCTCAAGTAACTTATGAACATGAAGACATAACTTCAGGTATCTCAAACCTCGGAGCTCTTTAATAATATACAAATGCTGGGCAACCGTTTAGGCCGCCTAAGATAAATAAAGACTTATAGTCATGCTTTAGACAACGTAGGAAAAGCTCATGTGAAACATTGCAATATATATGTGGAGTTTAGAAAAAGCTTAGCAAAGATTATAAACAATTTAGAGCTTCCAAGAAAAAAAAATCCTTTAAAACTTGAGAAAGCTACTCCAACTCATGTAATAAATAATAAAAAATAATTATTTAAAAAGGACGACAAAGAACTTCTCCTTAACTTGGTCACTATCTTAAAATGTTTGATTCTAATCATTTCAAGAAGTTAACACTTTACCGGCCTTCCATTGCCTTAACACAACCGAACATAACCAACTTTATTTATAACTCTTTTGCTAAATGTCATTAATGTATCTTGTTGGCTATTTGCCTAACTCATTAAAAATCGTAACACTTATCATCTAAAAACAACTCTTTACTTTACTTTTGTATTCATCATAAATTCTTTTCCAACCAGATTTGTAATTCTGTTTAATTATTTACACTCATGTTCATTATCTAAGAATTTATAAGCACTAACCTTTTTACCTAATTTCCAACCTTATCTCTTAAACATCGCCTTTGCTCATATTTAACATCTCTCAGCGTTCTTGAAATCAACTTTGGACAGAGGGCATATAATCCACATTTTACCTTAAAAGGTCTAATATTTACTTACCTGCTACCGTAGCTCAACCTTTACTCTTAAGTTGATTTCCTTACACATCTACAACTTTCAAAGAACATACGACGCCTATCTACTTAAACTTCAAGAAATTCTCAAGAGGTCTAGATAATTCAATAAATTTCCACAAACATATAGCGACTCTCGAAAAGGTAATCCTACCGCTAGTGGCATAATTTGAATCTAAGCATAAACGCATATATATATATATCATGATTTCGTATAACCCGTTAATATCAATATATTTTGCATAACCTTCAAATAAAAATGGTTTCATATAAATATCACTAGCTTATCCATTCGGACCCTATTTTCCAAGTTTAACGATTTTGCTAATTAAGAAACGCATTAATTAGTCGCTAGATTAAGGAAGAGGGACGTGAGGAACCATATCATGGCCCTAGGTACCTTAAAACATGAATATAATAAAAGCAGTAACCGTCATAAGGAAATTCCATTTTGTTACCCTCATTAGCTCCTATTTGAGTTTAAACCCGACCAATTATTCTACTGGCTCGCGTCGCCGTCTTGCCATGCTTACCAAATTTCTTAGAAACCATAATGTGAAATAACTTTGACACCACAAATTCATAACATAATGTAAAGGACAACCTCACAAAGGCCTATGCCGAGGGGACTTCGTGACTCAATTTACAACTATGACCATAATAGAAGGTACCGCTCTCTCCGCTCACATTCACGCTGCTCCAACTTTAGAAAAATACACAACTTAATACCAAGTAATTCTAACAACTGGGAGGAACTATAATATGATACTACGTAAGCTCATACGTGGGAATGCCGGATAAATCCCCTGTGATGAATTCATGCTTGAAAATCAAGAGACAAAGAACGCCTTACATACCTTTCTCCGATGAACTTTTCTCTAGCCGATTTCCTATTTCAATGATCAGCCCTAAACCTCCTTAATCCAGTGGTTTTATAGGACAAATGACAAGCTTAATATAGCACAAAATTCAACCAAAATAACTAAAACAATGGCAGTCACAGAAAACAACAACACACTCCGCAACATCAACAACATTTAACAATTTTCTTCTCAACTAGTTTTCACTAACTTTTAAGGGAGAAACAAGAGGAAATTTTACCTTAGTTCGCTGTAATTCTTCCCCTCAATATAAAGTATAATTACACGCAAAATAAACAGCCAAAAATCCTAAGGAATATGAGCGTACTTAGCTCACAACACTCCATCTACCACTTATCTGCCAATTTCCATATTTTCGCTTTACAATTTGGAGAGGTTTAAAAGGGGTGAAATACTTACCTTTTGGTCTGGGGTTTTGTTCTTGGTTAAAAGTATGAGTAATTGACCTCAACTTCTTGTCCAAAAATACAGCAACCTTGCTGTCCAAAGCGCTACAAAATACCACTTACACACCAAACACACCTCGAACTTCTCGTCTTGTAATAAAAAATTCAAGCATAGTAGTAGAATCCTTACCTTTTATACTTGTGTTTATCCCTACCAAGAGGAAAGTATATGAAGTTTAGAAAAGCTTCAAAAATGCAGCAAATTACCACAACAACACCGGCCAAGGTAACAAAATAGCCACCAACACACCACCTTCACCTTATGGTAGATCCCCTTCACTTAACTTTAGTTTAATGGAGTTTAGTTTAGTGTTTCTCTTAGTTGTTTTCTGGAAATTTGAGAGAATTTCAGAGGATAAGCAGCACCTTAATTTAAAATTTAGAATGATTTGATAAGTCATGACTTAAATATAAAGTGTTAAGGTACGTTTTAGGGCAAAGGGCCTCCCTACTGGGCCGGTAGTGTCATGGTAAAACATCTATAACTTTTTATTCCGAACTTTGATTGATGAGTGGTTTGATGTTTTGAAAATTAGACTAAAAGACCTTTAATTTGATAGGTCGTGGGGCTTCTAATTCATTATATACTAGGAGATATGGTTATTTAAAGTTGAAATTTACTTTCTATGAACTTCAAATACTCTTCTTGCCTGTCAGCATTACATTTCCTCACACTACTTACAAATATACAACCCGCATTTCCCTTAACATAGCAGATACAAAAATCAAATAATCACCAAAAATTTTACTATGAGTGTAACAATAAAATATGCATGTTTTTCAAGTCTTAATACATACACTCCAAACAAGGTCAACACTAACAAGCTAAAATTCTACATATTATTTGAAAAGCCTCTCCATAACCGATGAGTTGATGAGACAACATCCCTAACTAGATCGACAAAAGTCTCAGAATCGAAATAACATAACAACAAACTAAACCGAATGTCCTCGAAAGATGAGGACTCACCAACACTAAACATTTAAACAGATCGATACAAAAGTAGATTAATGGTGCTACTGAAATCGACTGTTTCTGACCTCATATTTTGAAAATGATAAAACATAGAGTACGTGGTCGGGCATTTGAATTTATAATTCTAGCATGCTGTTGAGAATGTGCAAGCAAATGCAGACCAAAAACTTATCACGATCGCCCAAGCACACCCGCAAGTGTACGTGGTCTTACAAGTATTACAGTGGCTCTTTTAAGAGTTGGATGTTGAACCCACGTGGACCGGACCAATTCGGCCTAATTATCAAGTTCAAGTATTGAAATTAACCTTTCACAAGTGTTTATTTAGACTTTTTCGATAAAGTTTAATTAAGTCTAGTGGTCATAGAAATACTCGAAACATTCAAAGTAAGCTAACCAGGCTAATGCCTATAATCATGCGATACTACGCTTGTAATGGCTTAAGTAAGTGGAATTATCAATTGTCGTATCACATAATTACAATTGCATGTTAATGGTCTTTTCGAGTTTTAAACACGACAAACTAGCCTCACAAATACATCGTTGAGCGGGGATGTGACATTCTAGTTCGTGGGCAATTCAATTACGTGATGTGGTTTACGGGTTTATGCTCTTGATTAGGGACTTTCGTGTATATCTAATCATTTAACTCAACTTAGTTTCACAACTATTTCTACGAGTGGTGATGTGATAATTCTAAGTTGGTGTCTAACTCATCCCCGTTTTAGTAACCAAGCAAGGCGAAATTAGGTTATAATTTCTTATCCTAACCGCGAATTATATCGTAAGATACAAACTTGCTCCCCGACATTCTTCGTTTCCAGTTTCCAGTTTACTTTCTCAAGCTTTTTCCTAGGTGTAATGTGTGTGTTTTCATGGTGATCAATCATAAAGACAACCATAATTAAGAATGTAACATTGAAACAACAACGATCAATAACTTAAAACCAAAACACATTCGCATAATCGCACCTATACCTTGTGGCTTCAACCCTAGAGAAAGGTTGGCAACACTCAAGTTTGTATAATTACAAGAAAACATAATTAAAGTAACATACTTACAATAATTGGTAGAAGAGAAGATGAAATTTAAGAACCCTAGGTGAGTTCTTCCACTTCTCCCTTCACTCGTAGTTTTCTTAAATATTATGAGACAAAATGTTTTTAGGAGCTAAGGGACCTATTTATAGTAAAATGAGAGGTGTATAAAATTATGCCCGCCATTGAATAGCTCGTGGTACCTGAGGTGAACGCACCAATTTACCTCGTGACACGAGGGATCGCTTAAGCAATCTCGGAAATACAAAACAAGCCGCCAAGCGTGCCCCCGCCGCGATGGTACGTGGCACGCTTGTGCAAATAAGGCAGGGGCCGTGGACACGCATCGGTCGCGCAGCCTTCCAGCCATGGCACGTTACCAACGCGCGCAGTGGGTCAAGCTCGCATCCTCCTTGCCGACGTTCACGTTTTACTTCCGATTTCATGCCTCCACTTCACCAACTCGTAGATTAGTTCCTCAAATTCATTTTAAACCTAAAAATAAGGTCTAATCATGTTAAGTAGCATATATATTCACATTTACATAAAATTACATGAGAATGTATATACTTAATCCGATAAACAAGACAAAACTAAGTTATAAAGAATCTCTTGGGCATGCTATTTTGCCCAAGATCACCTACCCCACACTTAAAGCCTCGTTTTGTCCTCGAACAACCCTTTTACATCTCATGAATATGGATAATCACACATAACTAATTTAGCAAGAGAATTCAAGCTACGACTATAATGATTATTTAAGATAGCAAGTTAAAAATAGAGCATGCACGTATTTAATCATTGAAATGAAATACAACTATGTTAAGACTTCCTAACCAAGAATCGACTTCAATCTTAGCAAACTCATTCAAATCAACCGATCAAGAAATCCACATGAATGTTATCTCTCATTAAACATGTGCCTCAAAACAAGAGAGTTACCCATTTTTACTCAAATTTTCAAATCACAAATACGTATTGGTATATGAATAGAATTACGCCGCTTCTCCCAAAGAAATCACATGCATCATGTATTGGCCCATAAGATTTCCTTAGTGTTTTACTCCACTAATTTAAGGATGTATGAACGTAAGATCAAGTAGACTTAATGGGTTGTAATGTAAGCTAATGGATGGGTAGGTAATATTATGGATAATAACAATGACTATCTTCCCCAAGCGCTTTTAATAACTTCAACCTTCATTAAGGACATCTCTTTTATTACTTCCTCCTCATTCTTTCACTCTTGAATTTTCTTCGTTCTAATATTTAGGTACTCTTAGCTTATTAGTAAGGAGTACTTAAACAACCTTTTCATTCATTTATTTTCCTACTCCCTACCAATACCCGAACATTTTCAAACAAGTGCACCTTTCGACCTTTCTCAACTCTACAACTTGCTACTTTTCCTCCTTTTTCACGCTTTTCACTCCTTCACTCTTTCCTGATTTTCCCTTAAGCGCTTAGGAAGTTTTGGATCAAATTCATACACAAATAAAAAGGATTGCTTGGCTAGAAGACAAAGAATAGGCTTAAGGTCAATAGTGGCTCACTAGGTTTCAAACATTCAAGGTAGTAAAGTGAGGGATAAAAATTAGGTTCATTCAAAGAAATGCCTAAATCATCTCCTACACCCACATCCTTCTATTTCGTTTTTTATATACACACCGTGCAAGTTATAGACATTCCACAATAGCATGGAATAATCGAAAACCTTACACTCACAAAGACACGCCTCAATTCAAGATACATTCAAATAGACTCTTACTTAAACCTAATCACAAGAATTCGTAATTGCTTTCAATCACATTGAAGTCAATTCAAGAGCCTAAGTGTCTCAAACAAAGTTATACACTTTTTACATGCTTCAACACTAACCACACTTGTACCTTACAATCATGTATAGCACATAACAAGAATATCAAGCCATCACTAGCTACGGGGTTCAAAACCAAAACCTATTGAGTAATTTTCCTGCATGGTCGCCATCCATCTATCGTCGGGAATAGTCTCTAACTATGACTAAAAACACTATATACGTACAAAGAAATTTTTTATTATTCTACCAAATAATTTCCTGGCCGAAAAGAACCGACAAGAAAACCAACTGTGTAGTCATGCTCAACTCAAAAATTTCAAATATGTATCAAGCACTAAATTCACCAAAATCATTAAGCATAATTTTTTTTAACAAATAACAAATTTTACAATAGAATCTTGAATCATGCTATGTCCCCAAAGCCTCTAATTAAAATTCAAAGGGTGAGAAATACCCCCGGGCCTCTATGCTGGGCCTAACAACATGCTTTTCTTCATTTTTGCACAAGTGGGTATTCGACCCCACACTTTTTCTCTTCCATGCTTGTTAGATTCCTCCTCCCAAGGGTACTCGTACTTCTCCATCTCGTAAGTTAACTTTCCACCAAAAACAACACAAGATGAAAAATAAATAAAAACAACACAAGATGAAAAATAAATAAAATCAACTCAAATGCAAGAAATTAAAATGGATACCATTTGGTCGCCTCCTGCTAGCCAAGGCTTAATTTTACGTCGCACGCACGTATCAAGTTTCACCACTTTTTGCTCCACTAAGGATATGATCTCACCCCTAATTTCTTCTCTAGTTTCCTCTTTATGCTCCAGGGTGGTGAAAAATGAAAGGAACAAGCAGTAGATGTCGCCTTTGCACTTATTGGCCCTTATAAGCGGTTACTTGCTCTCCCCGAGTCAACAAAATTTCGTAATATACTAGGCTTGTTCCTCCTCTAGACATTTCTCTATAAGCTTGAAAACTCTATTTCTAGGTTGTCAACCAAACTTAATGTCAAAAATGCTTCGAGTGGGGTACAATACACCTCAACTCGAAACCGCACGGTTCTCGAATTTACTAGATACACCTTCTCCGCATCAACATCTATCTCTCCACATGTCAAATGGGGATACTTATCTCTTCTTCCACGAATGGATTTTCCATATGTGAGACCATCATCAGGACTCTCAAGAGCTTCTAATGCTGAGCTTCTTCCAAGAACTTACCCTTTTCTCCTCAATCCCTCTGAGTATTGCATAAAACCGTTACTTGCAATCAACAAGTAAGCTTCAAAATTCTCAAATCCACCATCTCCGTGATCTGACGCTTATCATTTCTAGCGCCTCTCCATTTTCCTGGGTGATGAATTCCTAATACTTCCAT
Source organism: Datura stramonium (assembly GCA_018107945.1). NCBI lineage: Eukaryota > Viridiplantae > Streptophyta > Magnoliopsida > Solanales > Solanaceae > Datura > Datura stramonium. The sequence continues at coordinate 37,351 of JACEIK010008751.1, read as the reverse complement.
CTCGCTACCCTGCTATCAGTTTCCGGGCTGCTCAAGGACCTATTTCAACATGTTTTCTATTCGAGTTGGGTGTTCCAAGTCCTCATTTTCATCATTTCTGAACTCATCAAAAACAATAGAAGGATCCTCCTAGTAGGGGCTTGGGGGAGGGGGAGTATGCATTTGGACAAACTATCCCAATGGTCTTCTTGACCACCACATATATTGCAAGGTTACGCTACACAAGCTGGGGTCCTCCCACAATTCGACAGACTCACCAAAATACGAGTATCCACCATTCAACCCATTTGTGCTCCCAAATGTCATGTCAAGAAGGGTATCGACAAAAATAAAACTAAAATAAATTTAAAACTAATATTTTTTTTCAACACTTAAGTGAAATTTAAAGTCACACCAAAACAAATAAAATTACTAAACTTCGCCGAGTCCCCCTAATCTGGGCGCCAAAACTGTCGAGACTGCAAAGCAATGGCGCCAAAACTTTTTGACGACTGCGCCCAAGCGCACACACAAGTGTACATGGTCTTACAAGTAATACAAAGGGCCTTTTTTAAGAGCCGATGTCGAACCCACGTGGACTCGGACCACCCGCCTAATTATCAAGTTCAAGTGTGATATTAACTTTCACAAGTGTTGATTTAGACTTTTCGATAAAGTTGTAATTAAGTCTAGGGGTGGTCACAAAATACCAAAACATTCAAGAAGCAACTAGCTAACGCCGGATAATCATGCTAACACTACACTTTGTAATTGTTTAAGTATGGAATTATCAATTGTCGCCTCACATAATTACACCGCATGTTCATGGTCTTTCGAGCCTATAAACACGAAAAACTAGCCTCATGCCACATCGTTGAGCTAGGGATGTGACATTCTAGTTCGTGGGGCAATTCAATTACGTGATGTGGTTTACTGGTTTATGCTCTCGATTAGGGACTTTCGCATTCTAATCATTTAACTCAAACTTAGTTTCACAACTACTTCTACGAGTGGTGACGTGATAATTCTAAGTTGATGTCTAACTCATCCCGTTTAGTAACCAAGCAATGCATTAGGTATAATTTCTTATCCTAACCGCGAATTATATCGTAAGATACAAACTTTGTTCTCTACATTCTCATATTGCAGAGGTTTACTTTCTCAAGCTTTAAACTACTTTGTTTTAGTAATAATTAAAAAGGGAATAATTTCTAATATAATAAATAACTTCATATTTTAAAAAAATTAAAATCAATAACTTAAAACCAAAACACATTCGCATAATCGTAATCATACCTGTGGCTTCAACCCTAGAGGAAGGGTTATAGCCACTCAAGTTCGTAAATTACAAGAAAACATTAATAAACTAACATATTTACAAGAATCGTAGAAGAGAAGATGAAATTTTTACAAACCCTCAGTGAGTTCTCCCACTTCTCCCTTCTCTCGTAGTTTTCAAATATTACGTGACAAAATATTTTTAGGAGCTAAGGGACCTATTATAGTAAATGAGAGGTGCATAAAATTATGCCCGACATGAAATACCCGTGGCACGAGGTGAACGCGCCAATTTACTCGTGACACCTGAGGAATCACTTCGAAGCAACTGGAAATACAAAATAGTCGCCAAGGTACCTCGTCGCGATGGTAAGGTGGCACGCCGCCAGGTAAGCCGCTAAGCCAGTCGTGATTACGCTACCGTCACAGCCTTCCTGCCGTGGCATGTTACCAACGCCAGTGGGCCGCTTCGCGCATCCTCCTCGCGACGTTCGCGCTTTTACTTTCGATTCCATGCCTCCACTTCACCAACTCGTAGATTAGTTCCTCAAATTCATTTTAAACCTACAAAACAAGAACTAATCATGTTGGTTAGTATATATTCACATTTACATAAAATTACATGAATGTATAAAATTAATTCGATAAACAAGACAAAAACTAAGTTATAAAGCATCACTTGGGCATGCTATTTTTCCCAAGATCATATGCAAGGTAAGTAAAAACAAAATAATAAAAATACATAGAGAGTTCATAAGAGTATAGTTCAAACATTAAATGATAATCATAACATAAACATGAGGGCTCAAGGTTTTCGTAACTTTTGATAATCATAATCATAAGAGAAACCTTTAAAACATAACTTGAGCCAAAGTATCGAAAATGTAAATTCATAATCATGAGAACAATGAGAGGACTCATCTTAATCGATACTATTATGATGTAGCCTACATGATGCCCCAACTATCTCGCTCAATTGGGCGGAGCTGCCCATTCTGCCGTGTAAGGACGTAAATGGTGTGATATCACTACAAGGACCCACCTAGAGTCTATGAATATAAACCTACGTTGGCACGTAGTTCTTAGACCGTGGAGTTTACCTGTACGCCGAGCCTACTCTGCTAGACACTACTCCCAAAAACATGCACATGAAGGCTCTTATACTAATCGTGAAATCATTCTATGAAGTTCATGCTAGATAAATCATAACATATTCGATCATACTTGAAATCCATGACAATCATGAAATAAAGGCCCGTGAGTCAAGAAAAATCATAAACCCATAAATCATGAAAAACATACATGCTTGAGAAAATCATCATACTTGAAATTCATAAACTCGTGAAGAGTACTTATAGGGAATGATATCATAAATCATAAATTAGGGCTTAGGAGAATCAAAATCATAAACTTAACTTTTCATGAAACTTGCATAATTGGATATAATTTTCTAAAATTTGAAAACCATGAATTAATAATCAAAATAGGTATAAATCTACCCATAGATCTTAAACATGCTTTGAAACACATGAATCAAATTAACCCATAGATAAATCATAGAGAATTTCATAAAAATTAGGATAAAGCCCATAAGATCATGAACTTGACTCAACCCAAATTCATGAAATTAAAGAGAATTTTTGAGAGCATGAGAGTGAAAGGAACTCTCATTCTTAGATCTACATACCTTGGTAAATTGATTCTTAACACGATTTTTGAAAGCCCAAGAGATTTGGAAGACTTCAAGCTTCTGATCTTCAAAGGAAACTTAATCTTGCATGCATGGGAGTTGAATGATTTAGATAGATTAAGAGCTTAAAACGATGTAGTTTAGGACTTAGAGCTTAGAAATTACGAAAAATTCCCTTTAACGGTTCAATAGAAAAAATCTCATACCGTTAGAAACGACAAGTCGTTTGACGACTCGTTAGGGCAAACGATGAGTCGTTTACTTAACTGTGAAGTACACTAGAATTTTCCACTGCTGCTCAAATGATGGGTCACGAACGACTCAAGTTAGGCAAATGATGAGTCACTCCTTAACCATGACTGTCCAAAAATAACATTTTCACAACCACTTCAGTCATTTGACGACTCGTTAGGCAAATGACGAGTCATTTCGACTTGTTAGGGGATATTTTGATTTTTACAACGATGGGTCATTTTTAGACTTGTTAGGTAAACGACGCAGTCACTTAACGACTCGCTAGGTAAACGATGACGTTGATGACTCGTTCTCGTGACCTAGTACAAATTTTTCTATTTTCTTCTGCTCCAACTCATCTAATCTAGGAACTTTTGAGGTGTTACATTATTTCAAAAAGTATAAATAAGAATTCACTACATAAGAAAAACTTGAATTAGATCTTGGAAATGATTTGGTCTCGTTTCAAAGGAATGAAGGAAGGAGTCGACGCATTGTTTAAGCCGATTTCATGCTTCCAATTTTGCAGGGTCCTCGCCCAGGCCGAAGGGCAACTTCCTTTCCAAATCCTTAGGGCGCCAGAGATTATTTATGATGCATGAGTTTTATTGTATAAATCCATGTACACATATTATCATATCATGTCGCATCATTCAGCGATTTAATTTCGCTATACTATTTGAGTTAGTTATCCTATTAGTTATGATATTCTTAAACTGTTATTTTCTGCTTATTTTACATACCGTACATTCCATGGACTAATTCCATTTAGCAATCGTATCTTATTATAAAGAAGATTAGGTAGACAATGATTAGTAGAAGATATTTTGGAGTTCTGAAGTGGAAGAACTAAAAGATACAAGTTCCCAAACTCCTCCGAGCATTTCTACTTCAAAGGCAGAGTTCAAAGTGGGCTATCAAATGCTCACTCAATTGGTGGTCGCCAATGACGCCAAAACTTAGCATCAACCCGCTTTCTTTCTCTTTATTTAGGAGCATCGGTGATTGTGGAGTTCCCGAGGATGAACCTACCCGCATTCGAAAGATCTAAGGTTGTAAGAACCCTTTAAAACTTTACCGATAAGATCCGGGCATCTCTAAAGGCAATGCAAGACACATATACGTAGGGAGCCGAGTTTGCTTCTTATCGCCCAAGCATGTAGGTCATGTTTGGTGGGGCGACCAAGAGGGAGAAAGGGCGAGGTGATAATGCACCCATCCACTGGGACAATTTTTGAGGAAGCTCAAACCACTTCTTTTCCCAAGAGTCGAGAGGCAAAGGTAGAGGATTTTGTGAACTTGAGTCAAAGCACCATGATCATAAAGGAGTACAACTTTAAGTTCATTCAAACTATCCAAAGATATGCTCTAGAGATGGTATTGTATATGTGGGCCGTATCGGTGAAATTCATATTTGGTCTAGGAAAGCATAATGGCATGAATGCAAGGGCTCATTATTAATTAGTGATATGGATATTTCAAAACTCATGGTATATGCTCAACATTTAGAAGAGGATAAGTAGAAAGACAGAGAAGAGCATCAAAGCAAGAAGTCTAAGCTAGTGGCAATGAGACCACATTAGAGGAATGCAGAATGGAATAGGTCCTTCAAGAGATCCTTTGGATCCACATAGTCCGCTAATGCTCCAAACTGTGTAACCTAATGATCGAGGTCCTAGTGCAAGTTAATGCAAGCCAGGGAACCCCACACCTATCTTAGAGTTAAACCGTGGTAGGATCCACTCGACAAGTGTTGTTTGGGCAGTAGATGCAGTGTTAAGGGGTGCAAAATACAGACTATTATCTGAAGGATTGTCCATCCCAATACGGCAATGGGGAAATAGAGCCCAAACCACTCCACTGTGAGTGCGTACCTTCCCAAAAAGGCGCATTTCCTGCACAGTGAAGGTTAAAACTGTCAATATGTGATGTCTAGTTGTTAGGATTTGGAGAGCTCCCCAAATGTTGTTACTATTATGTTAAAAGTCTTCTCCATTGATATTTATGCCTTTCTTGATCCAGATCTAGTCTTTTATAACTCCCTACTTAGCCTAAGTTCAGAAAGTGTCCAAAACAACTCTGGGAGCCCTACAATGTTTCTACCTAAATAAGAGTCAAATGTGCTAAAAGTATTTATAGAGATTGTACAAAGCCAACTATCATATGTATACCATATCCGACTTGATTTGAGCTAGACATGGTGGACTTTGATGTTATTCTGTGCATGATTGCTATATCATTGCTAATGCCATGTCTTGATCAGAGTGACCTGAGTAATAGAGTTTCGATTTTCAAATGAGTTAGTATTAGTTTGGGAATGTAGTCTCGTCATGCCTAAAGGTCGTTTATTTCATACCTTTAAGTATAGAAAGTTAATATCTATGGGTGTGTCTTCATTTTATTTAGTGAGAGAGAAAGACTCTAATGCCGAGACACCATCCCTTCAACCGGCCCATTGTTAATGAGTTTCCGAGGTCTTTCTAGATGATCTTAGAATTCCTCCGTGACAGAGAAGTAGATTTTGGAATCAATATCTTCTTCCAAATAATCGCCTTATTTCTATTCTCGCCATATAAATGACTCCACTCGAGTTCAAACAGATAAAGGAGTAGTTAAAAAGTTTTCTGATAAAGGTTTCATTCGCCCAGTGTTTCACCTAGTGGTGCCCAGCTTCTCTTTGTGCCTAAGAAGACAGGTACTCTTAGAATGTGTATGAATTATAGACAAATAACAAGGTCCCCATTAAGAATAGGTATCCCTTTCCTAGAATTGATGACTATTTGACCAAATTTCCGTGGTGCCAAATGTTTCTCAAATATAGACCTCGGGACGGATATCACGCTAAAGGTAAAGAGAATATTATATTCCCAAGACAAAATTTTTAGACTCACTATAGCCATTTTGAGTATGTTGTTATGTCCTTTGATTGATTTCAATGCTCCCGCAACATTTATGGATCTCGTGAACAGAGTGTTTAAGTTGTATCTGGATATGTTCATCATCTTATTTATCGACGACATTTGGGTATACTCCAAGAGTAAGGAGGAGCATGCCCGTTATCTCAAAATAGTCCTTTAAACAATTGAAAAATGAGAAGTTATTTTCCAAATTCTCTATGTGAATTTTGCTGAAGTATGCATTCTTTGGGTTACATTGTCTCTAGAGAAGGTATTAAGGTTTCGACTCTCAAAATATTGAAGCGCTTAAGAATTGGCCAAGATCCGCAACTCCGATGGACATCAAAAGTTTCTTAGGTTTAGCCAACTATTGTAAAAGGTTTGTTGAAAGTGTGGTTTTCTTACTATCGCTTCTTCATCGGGATTGTTGACCTAAGAAGGTAAAATTTCAATGGTCCGGTTGTGAGAAAAGCTTTCAGAATCAAGACATTTGATTACCGCTCCTATTGACCCTACCCGAGGATACAAATGGTTTTGTCGTGTATCGGTGATGCCTCTAGAACTGAAATGGACGGTATTAATGCAAATGGCAAGGTTATTGTCAATGGATGTGCATACCTTAAAACCCTCTTTTCGGAGCATAAATGACATAGTTTAAGGCTTAAGGACTTAGATTTATGAAAATACCTTAATGAATTCGCAGAAAAAACTGAAACCGTCAACTTCTACTACCCATATCACGAGTCATACAATCTTCCTACAACTTGTGGTTAGTTTTCAGAATCAACCATTCAAATTTCACTAACTCTCTCGAAGATTTCCACGATCATACCATGACCCTTAACTCCATCCTACGAGTCATATCATCACCGTACAATCAATCATCGATAACTCCAAAGACTTGCTACGAATTCTGACCACGGGCCGGCCCACATAAGACGACTCATAGTGGGACTCATGGTTCGGGGAACAAAATCTTAATTTGATCCACTGTCTTCCTATGACCCGCACGCTAACCTATGACTCGTAGTTGAGTCGCATCAGGCAAATATTCCAACTTTTCGCGATCATATTTCTAATCTCGAGTACATGGGCCCTTATGAACTTTCGTGTGGTATTACATAAAATTAAGTAAGGATGTTGCAAACTTGGTTTTACTTATGATGATGAAAATCTGTGTGAAATGCCCTTGGTTTCAATTTGAGTTTTCAAGATGTGATTACATTAGAACGATTCTTTCTATGATTTCTAGTTGCAAGTTACTATCCCATTCCTTGCCACTCTCCCGAGCATCCAAGAACTATCACATGAACCTCAACTTATATCCCTATGGTTGTCGGAGGAACATGAAACGATAATTGTGCCTACTTGTATTTTAACTAAATAGATTGAAGGGTATATCCTCATTCAACAATAACTTCTATCCTCTCACCAATGGGTTCAAGGGTCTTCGAATTCCTCGTTCTATATTTGGCCTTTAACCTTTTTGGTCCCCTTCCTAAGTTCAATCGAAAGCCAATGGATTTACTTACAAGGTGATCGCCTTAAAATGCTAATTAAAACAAGTAAATACAAACAAACATTAAATAAGAATCGAATCTAGATAATGCTCTTCAAATATCAACCATCCACCGTGGCCAAAACCCTGTAGTATGAGTTTAGCCACTTATGTAGCGTGAAAACAAAGCCTTCCTAATCACTGCGGGGGAGAGCTAAGCCGGCTTCTGAAGACTTTTCTTGGTCATCAATACGACCTGTTCTTAATAGAATTTCAAAGTAAAAATAAAGAAGAAAAGAAGAAACCGTGAGAACTTGTCTCCTCTTCCAAACTACTCACAACCCTTAAAAATGATATACGTAATGTAAAAGTGATCAAAAGATGATTAACAAAAACGACCTAGAGGCTATATATATAGCCGATCCTTCAAATGATGCTTTTTCTCCAACACTTAGCCTTAAAATCAGCAATTTCTACTTGTATCAGGCTTGGCGCACCTCACCTATAGCACCAATGTAGTTAGCCAAATTTTCCTCTTAAGTAATAGCTTCGGTGACTAGCCCCATCCATAGCACCAAATACTTAGTCAAATTTCTGCATGTCTACAATTCCCAAGACTCCACTCTCGCCATAGAACCAAGGAGTTTGCCAAATTTCAACACTTTGGGATCATTCGGCACCATTCGCCCCCGAGTGTTAGCCAAATTCCTTGGTTTTAAACCTCTCTCGGTGCCCAAACATCTATCTCAATTCTAATTTTGAAAGTTTCTAAGTTTGGAATGCTCTAAGACTCCATACCATCCATCTCACCAAGGTGTTAAATAAAACATCTCTCGGGTTCTAGGACTGGGTTGACGCTAGCCATAGCCCCAAATTTGATGCACATTTCTTCCGATGTTGAGGACTAGGCACTAGGCGCTTGTGCCGTATAGCCCCATATCCTTCTCCGCAACTTCTCAAAACCTTCAACCTTGGGTTATTTTGGGTCCTTTTCGGGTTCTTGCCTTCAAACACTGCATTCTTGTTAATATACAAAACACACAAACACATGAATTTATGCATTTCCTAAGGATTATGAACTTAGAACAAGGTAAAAGATGCTAAAAACACATGGAAAATGGGTATATAAATGTTCCCAATATCAATAGGGAATAAGACAATTCAAGAATCTAGTCAAAACACTACTTAATCTCAATGAACCTCGTATAGATTTAGGGCATATGGATGATTAGAAATCCTTATTTAGTTTAGTCAGCCTACATACCTAGAAAGTTAATCTTAGACTCAAGCTTGAGGAACCCTAATTTAGGAAGAAAACTTCCCTAGCTTCGCTGACATGAACTTGAGAGTTAATGGTCTTGATTCTTATGTTGTAATGGAAAGAATAGGAGTTTAGGCTATTATAATCCTTAAATAACCCTTTTGGAATCTTAAAACATTCGCTAGAGATAAAAGTATAGGAATTCTACTAACTACCCCAGGAACTCGCTTGGAAATTCTCGCCCGTCGCTGACAATGGCTCATCCAAAGAGTCATTGTCCATCTTAACGACTTATTGGATCCACTCATTCCATATGGATAGATTTGTTAACTTTCTTATCTTTAATTAACTGACAGTCGCAGGACTCATTGCCTGTGCCATGAGTTGTCATGAGACTTGTTAGTTCCTTGGGAAGCCCGAATCGGGCTGGGTAAAACTAGACTAATAGGTCTTTATTCCTACAATGATTCATTTCGAGTCATTCCGTGACCTCGGTGCATTTTTTTCTATTTTTGTTCTTCCCCAGATAGACCTAATCCTAAGGATTTGGAGGGTGTTACACTATATCCCCCTTGGGATCATTTGTCCTCGAATGAAGATTGAACTCGGACTGCTAGATGATTTAACCAAGAGTGGCGAAACCGAACCTAACCCACCAAGGAATATTCAACCATACTAAGTGAGTTCAACATCAACTAATGGAGCATGAAACTCATAAGTAATTTTACGAGAGAAAACTATTACCTCAAGTTTATTCCCGAACTAGGAGGAATACATAAGGATACTGGGCTATTACATCGCCTTCCACTCTTCCTGCAGCTCCCTTTAACTAGTTGATTCCTCCATAACACCTTAATAGAAGCAACCTCTTTTTTCTTAGCTTACGAACTTGATGATCTAGGATTCAACCGAAACCTCATATGATAGGTTATCTTTAACTCCTACACTCTATGAAGGGACAATGAGGAGGGCCCCACATACTTCTTAAGCATGTAGACGTGGAAAAACTAGACGGATTGATGCTAATTCACCAGAGCTCCAACTCACAAGCTACTTTGCCAACTCTCTTAGAACTGACATGGACTAATATAGCGTGGGCCGAAGCCTCTTCTTCCAAAATCTCATAACACCCTCTTCATGAGTGAAACCTTAAATAAACCCAATCATCCGCCCTCAAACTCTAAGTCTCTCCACCTAACATATGTATAAGACTTTGGCGCTTTTTATGCGCCTTTTAACCTTTCTTGGATTATCTTAACCTTTTCCATATCTTTTTGAACCAGTCTATCCCTATCACTCCTCGGCTTCACCAACTTCAAACTAATAAATCAGAAATCTACACCTCCTCCTATAAAGAGCCTCATACCTGAGTCATCCGAATGCTAGAATGATAACCGTTATTATAGGTTAAATCAATAAGAGGTAATGGTCATCCCACTTCTCGAAATCAATAATACATGTGCTCCCAATATATCATCCGTATCCGGATAGTATGCTCGTCACCATCTCTGTCTCAGGATGAAAAGTTGTGCTAAGGTTCACCTTCGAACCCAAACCTTTCGAAATGACTTCCAAAACTCGAGCTAAGAAACTAAGTACCCCTATTTGAAATAATGGATAATGGCACTCCACGGAGTTTCACCACTTCCTAAAGTACAACTTCACAAGATCCTCGCTGAATTGCATTTTCACTACTAAGAACCGAGCCGACTTAGTCATTCAATCTACAATCACCCAAATAGAGTCATGTCGCTTGGCGTTATTCCAGTTGACCTATGAAAGTCCATATTGATCATCTCCTATTTTCAATGGTGAGTGCGTATCCCGAGTGACACCACATGGCCTTTAGTGCTAAACCTAATTTGCCGACGCTTGGACACTTAGCAACAAAATCAAGTAGTGTCCCTCTTAATGTCATTCCCACCACTGTTTCTTCAAGTCATGATACATCCTAGTGGAACCTAGATGAATCAAATACCCAAAGCTGCAAGCTTCTTCCATAATTCTATCTTTGGTACCACCACATTTGGAACACACACCACTCCTGCACCGCCAGGCACCATTTCCCTTATGCAAAACCAATACCTTATGCTTGTGGACATCTTCCTTTAATCGGGCTAATGATCTCTCGTCCTATTTTTTCTTTACTTCCACTACTAAAGATGATTCGTCCCCACTCTAAATAAGCATTACCTTATTTAGAGTCTAAAAGTGAACTCCGAGGTGTGAGAGTCTATGAACATCCTTTGCCATCTCTATGTTTTTCCTTCTACGAACATCCTCTCGCTAGCTCTCTATTCTTTCCTTTCTATACGGGTTGACCCATAGACAACCTTCTAAGAGCATCAACAACTACATTAGATTTACATGGATGGTAGAGAATACTCTCATATCATAAGGCTTGAGCAACTTAAGCCATCTCCCCTCTATCTCATATTCAACCTGCCGTAACACATATTGCGAACTCGTGGTTGGTGAAACACATCAACATGAGCACAATAGAGATAATGGCGCCACCTTTAATTCAAACACAAACCGTTGCCAACTCTAGGAACATGCTTCTATTAAGGTGTTATGGATGTAGTCAACTAGTTGAGGGAGCTACTTGGGAAGTCACAAAGATGTAATAGCCAAGTATCCTTATTTATCGCTCCTAGCTGCGAATAAACTGAGGTAATAGCTTCGTATCACTTACGCCTAAGGTTCCACAGTTGATGTTGGACTCCTTAGTATGGTTGAATATTCCTTGAATTGAGTTAGGTTTAGTTTAGCCACTCTTAGTTAAATCATCATAAATACTCAGCCACCTTCATTCGAGGACAAATGACTTCCTTAAAATTCTCAGATTAGGTCCTCGTATATGAAGAACAAAAATAGAAAAAATGCACCAAAGTCATTTAATGACTCAAGAAATGAGTCAGGAGGAATAAAGACCTATTAGTCTAGCTGTTACCCAAATAGCTTGAGGTTTCCCATAACTAACAAGTCTGATGACAACTCATGGCACCAAACAATGAGTCGCTCCCGACTATCTCAAGTAATTAAAGATAATAAAGTTAAATCTCTTCATATGGAATTAAAGGGATCCAACGAAATGCTAAGATGGACAATGACTCGATGAGCCGTTATCGACCTGCACTCTCAAACGAGTTCCTAAAGTTAGTACCCCTATACTTTTATCTCCTAAAACAGAATGTTTTAAGATTCCAAAAGGGGTTATTTAAGGATTCTAATAGCCTAAACTCCTATCTTTCCATTACAATATAAGAATCAAGACCATTAACTCTCAAGTTCATCAAGGAAGCTAGGAAGTTTTCTTCTTAAATTAGGGTTCCTCAAGCTTGAGTCTAAGACATTAACTTTCTGTATGTAAGTGCTAAACTAAATAAGGATTTCTAATCATCCATATTCCCTAAATCTATGCAAGAGTTCATCGAGGATTAAATCTAGGGTTTTGACTCAGATTCTTGAATCGTCTTCCTATCGATGTTGGGCAACATTTCTCATGCCCATTTTCCATGTTTTTTGCATCTTTACCTGTTCTAAGTTCATAATCCTTAGGAAATGCATAAATTCATGTGTTTGTGTGTTTTGTATATTAACAAATGATTTGAGGTGTATCAGCAAGAACCTAAGTGAAAAGGACCCAAAATAACCCAAGGTTGAAGGTCCGAGAAGCCGAGGAGAAGGATCTGGGCTATGGCTACGTCCTAAGCCTAGTCCTCAACATTAGAAGAAATGTGCATCAAATTTTGGGAAGGCGGCTAGCGCCAGCGCCTGTGTCCAAAACTTCGTAGATGTTTTATTTCTCACCTTGGAAAGATGGATGGCATGGAGTCTTTAACATTCCAAACTTAGAGAAATTTTCCAAAATTCTCGTGAGATAGATGGGCCGGAACTAGAGAGGTTCTAGAGCCAAGAAATTTGACTAACACTCCTGTGGGCTGTGAATGGTTCTCGAATAATCTAAAAGTGTTGAAATTTGGCAAACTCCTTGGTGCTATGGCGAGAGTGGGCTGCTAGAGGTGTAGACGGCAGAAATTTGACTAAGTCTTTTTGGTGCGCTGACGGGGTTAGTCAATTAAGCTATTCCTTAGAGGAAAATTTGGCTAACTCTGTGGTGCTATAGGTGGGGCTTGTGCCAAACCTATTCTGAAGTAGAAATTACTAATTTTAAGGCGAAGTGTTGGAGAAAAAGCATCATTTGAAGGATCAACTATAATTAGCCTCTGTGTCATTTGTTCTCATCTTTTGATCACTTTTACATCCCGTATATCATTTTTAAGGGTTGTGAGCCGTTTAGAAGAGGAGACAAGTTCTACACTAGGTTTCTTCTTTCTTTCTTTATTTTTTACTTTGAACGATGATGATTAATTATTTGTTTTTCCACTTGTCTATGAGTGAAATAACTCATACTTGTGGTTTTGGCCACTATGACGGATGATATCTAAAACTGATTTAATCTGGATTCGATTCTTATTTAATGGGTTTTTGTATTTACTTATTTTAGTTTCTCATTTGATAAGACCATCACCTAGGTAACCTGCTGGCTTTCGCTGAACTTGGGAAAGGGAACCAAAAGGGTTAAAGGTAACATGTAACGTGACCAAGACCGTTGAACCCACGCGGTAGGATGTGTTGTTGTTGAGGATAGGGATATACCCTTCAATCCTATTTAGTTAAAATACAAGTAGGCATAATTATCATTTCAGCGTTCTCCCTGCGACCACAGGATATAGGCATTAGGTTCATGGAGGCTTCTGGATGCCTCTGAGAGTGGCAAGGAATGGATAGTAACTTGCAACTAGCAACCATAGAAAAATTGTTCTAATGTAATCACATCTTCGAAAAACTCAACTTGAAACCAAAAGTGCCATTTCCCTAGATTTTCATCACATCTCAAGTAAAACCAAGTTTAAACATCCTTACTTAATTTTATGTAATATCCTCGAAAGTTCATAAGACTATACTCGAGATTAGAAATATGATCAAAGAAGAAAAGTTGGAAATTTTGCTCGTGCGACTCAACCTACAAGTCATAGGTTGGTAGTACAGTCATGTGAAGACCCGTGGATCGTTGTGAGAGATTTGTTCCCTGCAATACGAGTCCCACTATGAGTCGTAGTATGGGAACGACTCCGTGATCAAGAGTCGTATAAGTCTTTTGGAGTTATCCAATGATTGATTGTACAGATGATAACACTCGTGAGGGACGGAGTTAAGGGTCATGGTATGAGTCAGGGAAATCTTCGTGAGAGTTGGTGAAATTTGAATGGTTGGTTACAAAAACTAACCACAAGTTGTAGGAGATCAGGAGTGACTCGTGATATGTGGTCGAGTTTGAGCAGTTCCGCCTTTCCCTCGCGAATTCATTAAAGTTATTTTCTCATAAATTTTAAGCCCTTAAGCCTTAACTAAGTGTCGTTTTAATCTTTAAAAGAGGGTTTTAAGGGAGTTTAACCTATTCAAATCATTTCCTCCCATGCATGTCAAGATTAGGAAATTTCCATTGAAGATCATGCCTAGAATTCTCCAAGTTCTTCTCCAACTCTCTTGGACTTTTAAAGACAAGTGTAGATTTAGTTTACCTAGGTATGTGAGGCATGAAATCAGGCCCTTCTACTCTCATGCTCAAAATTATCCTCAATTATATGAATTCAAATTTCTGAATCAAGTTCATGATCTTATGCGGCTTTATCCTAATTTTATGAAATTCTATGATTGCTTTATGGGTCAATTCCCTTCATACTTCAAAGCATGTTTTGAGATTCATGGGCAAATTTTATATCTATTTTGGATTTTAAAGTTTGTGATTTCAACTTTTTGAAAAATTATGCAAGTTCATGAATAAGTTAAGTTTATGATTCATGATTTCAGGTAGGATGAGATATCTAGTATGTATAATGTTTACAAATGACCATGTATGAATCTATGATTTTGATCAATAAAGTATATTTCAAGTATGCGTGATTTTAGATTTGGGCAATCCCATACAAGACAAACATGTTTATGATTCAGCCAAGGCTAACAAGATCAAATGAGAGATATATGTTTGGAGTCAAGACTCCTCAAATGTATGTATCTGCTATGTTTTAGAATTTGATTATATGAGCATTATACTGCTTTTTGGAGTAGTTTCGGAATCGAGTAAGCTAAGGGTTCCAAGGCTTCTGCCTCATAAACTACGCTACCGATGTAGGTATATTGGGCTCTTAAGAGAGCATGTTCCCCCGCTCTGCCGACGCACAAAGGATATCACACCTTATTTATCCGCTTTCCCCGGCAAGGGTTAGGGATGGCCCTCCTCCACGTGGGAAAGACGCGGGGATCATCATGCACTCATACATGATGGTTGTTGATAACGCCAAACCATACCTCCTACCGAAGTACTTAAGTGGGACGCGTCAATGAAGAACCCAACTAGAGGTTTGGTTCAATCCCACAAAGGGAATATGAAAGAGCTAGACTAATGTCGGTAATTGAACTTGTAAAGTAGTTACTTCAAAATCGGGGATTCTAAAGAAAAGAAATAATAAAAACAATTATCAAAATTTCTTGCTTTGAAACAATATTATAGGATAACTAAGGTTTGTTCCCCCATGGATTCATAACTTCTTGTGTATACACTCGTGATCATCACCAACACTTACTTATAGAACTCGATAACAAAGGTTCATTCAACGACCGACCGCCCCTATCAATGAGCTATACTCAATCACTCGACCAAGTCTCATGAAAGGGCTTCAAACTATCCGTTATCACTAAGTTCCATATTTAACTATCCTGCGACCACAACTCAAGTTAATACAATGATCATCAAGATCAAGGTTCCATTGTAATTCTCTTTTCCTAATCTACCTCTTAGACCTAAGAAAGTAAAGAATTCGAGAAAGTCCTAACACAGCCGTCACGCCCGCCTCGGGGGTATGACCGGGTACCCTAAAATTGCTAGGACTCCTAATGCATTTGTCAGAGCTTGCTAATATCTGTACTGGCTTCATTTAACTCGTATCTACTAATCAATCTGCCATATAATGGCCGTAAACACAACCTCCGACCGACTAGGCCTATAACCACCTATACTATAACATCAACTAAACAGAGACATACTCATATGGGGAACCCCATGCGGCCGACAAGGCCACCATGTTGTCTAGTTATCTCTAAATCGCATAACAAATGCCGAACAACTACGTGACCTAAGGTCACTCACTACTAACTCGGATACGACCCCCACACGACCAACATAAACAACAATACTAAATGTAGCTTAAACATATGCAATTACCCCACACGACCTACACAACTAACCACATAGGAGATATATACACAATCTCAGCAAGCCTCTAGGAATACCGATAATATGGTTGGGACAAAGGCCCCGACTCACCCGTACTATATAAAAATAAAATGATGTAAACCTCCGAATATCAAGCTCTAGATGACAGTGAGCCGATGACTCAAGGCCGCTGTGATCACGAGGGACGGGCCTCTCGTCTATAGTACCGGGCAGTGCAATGCAAGACCTCAAATGAGCACGTACCACCGGTACCGAGTATGCAAAGCAAACCGAACATAATCGAATATAAGCAACATAACTAGAAATTTCGGTCAGTAAGAAATATCTCGAAACCTGCCTGGATCGATGGAATTCGAAACAAGCTTATCTCAGATCAAGTAAGGTAGGAGCATATCTCTGTCGCGTCATGGTGACTCGTCGTCTATCGCCCAAAGATATCAAGTATATACATATATATAACAAAGAAGGACCTATATCATCCCCCATGCTTCCAAGGTTCCAACAACAAACAATCTATATACCTTACCCTGGTCAAAACCATCCAAAAGTAAATAACCAACTCATCTACTAACTACGAGCACCCTACCGCCCCCTGGTCTCCGCACCCACTATGACCTCCCGATATAAGTAACCGGTGGTTCCGAGCCTCGAAGGACTCCCATCAACTCGTACTGCACTCGCACTGCACCCATGCCTCGTAATGCTATGCCGACGCCTCATAATGGGAATGCTCCATCCCATCTTCGTCCTAACAGGATGGCATACCACCTCATGGCGTATCCCCACCCTCACGCGCGGGTCGACACAATTACCAACCTGTGGGTATAGGACGCTCAAAGGGTGCCCTCATAACACAAATGGTGTCTCAACAAACAATAATCACGTATAGCAAGCATATTGATCTCTGAAAATACTATCTCGTATTATGATTTCTTATTCCGAACTCTTTTCTGCTTTAAACCGATTCTCATACTCAACTATACCGTATCCGAGATATCATCCGACCGTCCTGATATTGCTTTACTAACTTTCATTCTGAATATATATCATAATATTATAAAACATGCTTGCTAGATTCATACTAGACTCAATTCTAGACTCGGCCTCTTTCTTCTATAGTTCACTTATTTGCTATACTCGGGATTACTAACTCGTCAAGGAATTATCTTTATTGGCCTTTCGCTTCATTTCCCGACTAACCAGCATAGCTCTAGCCACTTCGCTATTTCTCCCAACTTCATTCATATATAGGTCAATTGTAACTAAATACGCTAATAATATTCGGAAGAAAATATCACTTTTAATATATATATAGCCCAATTTGGCTTATCGAAAACCGGCCGAAATCTTTATTTCTCAAAAGTCCGTAAGGGAGAAATACTCACTTAGGGCTAGGAGTATATTAACACTAATTTGGAGCAATCACTTACCTTAGCTCAGGGACGTACGATTCGCCGCCGAATTTCACGAAACTAAACTGCAAATGCTCCTTACCGCTTAATACCTCTAGATCCTGGAGTTAATTTTGAGTTTGGACCGCGTTGACTAGCGTAAACGGATGAATATTATAAGGAATCCTCGTTCTCCCTCGTTTTCTTTACTTCGCGTTCTCTAGAAATTATATGATGAAATGAAGATAAAAACCGAAGTTGGAGGCTTCATATAGTTAGACCTATAAGCCGTATTCGTCGAGCCAAGCAATGCGATTTATATATATCGCATTTTCCTTGCGACGCGCCGACTTGGCGCTTGTCCGGTCTCTCCCCGGGCCCTTTTCTCGCACGTATGGCATTCTAAAATTCTTAACCAACATGCGAATAGGCCATCTACATGTCAAGAATTTACGGGGTGTAACAATTGTGCACCATTAAGAAACGTTTAAACATGAAGAGAATACAATATAAACATTTAGTATTGGTTTAAAATCACTTTGTGCAACCATAGCGTGTTAATCCACCATGGTTCCCACAACCCTAGCAATGGAGGTTTTAGCCTCTCATAGTTGTAAGGTTGTGATTTGCATTCATGATTAAGAATATAAATCAACACTTATAATTATGAATGAGAAAGACACTTCTTTTAATAAATCAACAAAATCTTTAAGAACAAGTAGCAAGAACAAGGAGAATTCAAGAAAAGGTTGATCACAAGTCAAATCAACTCAATTCTCTCCTTTCTCAATGTTTTCTAACTATTCTCTCACATCCACACATACATTCTTCTGAAAAATAATACATAAAATGTATTTATACAGACAAAAAAAATCCTTTCCTAGGATAACAGGGTGAATTTCCATATCTGGTTCCGATAGTGCAACGACCCATCCTACGATCCGTACCATGATCCTACGAACCATACCTTCCTCCCATACATTGTTGAATGGCTGAATTTTGGCTAAGTGTTGGATCCTAGTACGAATTGTGCCTGTGTCCTATGAGTCGTACTGTACTCCCGTGGCTTGATTCTGAGACTTTGAAATAATTCTGAAGTCTATCACGAATGCTATGGTACGACTCGTACCTTCGTTCCACAATATGTACTGTCTATTCGTAGTAGGAGTCAGCCTCTTGTGCAAGTCTTCTAAATCTTTTCACGACTTCTTCACTACGACTCGTACAAGCTTTCTACGACTCGTACTGAGACTCGTATAATGCACCTCTTCATCCTTATCCTTCTGCAACTTCTCACGACCAACAGTACGACTCGCA
Organism: Datura stramonium; assembly: GCA_018107945.1. NCBI lineage: Eukaryota > Viridiplantae > Streptophyta > Magnoliopsida > Solanales > Solanaceae > Datura > Datura stramonium. The sequence goes on along the minus strand of JACEIK010008751.1, from coordinate 18,506 downwards.
AGACCTTCCTACGGCTCGTATTGTGAACTGTGAGTTGAGCCTATTTTATACACTTCCAGGATAACTTTTACACATCTTAGCTCCAACACCAATTTATCCTGTAACCAAAGGAAAAGTGCCTTATATCCACACAAATATACCTCAGTCCATGCTATTTTCTCAGTTTTAAACGTCAAAAGTGTTGTAAATCCACAACACACAGTTGTCGGTTAAGACAAGTCTCCCATTGTTCTTCATGATTTTAGTTATGCATGTTTATGACATATAATATTATGTTTTCAGTAGGTTTGACCCAATGATAAATTTATAAGCTTTTACTTATAATTTCAGTTATGACAAGCCATATAATTCTATTCTCAGTTTTAGGTCATTTGATTCAGACATGAGATTCAGTTTATGACTATTCAAGTTTTTAAATATCAATAAGCAGTCCTTACTCTCGTGATCTTATGATTTATGTTATGTGCATGATTTCAGTTATACTTACTCAACCTATTTTACTTACCTTAAATACTTAGTACATTCCACGTAATGACCGCATACTCTATGCTGTATCATTTCATGATACAGGTTCAGACATTCAGACTCAGTCCCATCGTTAGCTAGTCTCCAAAGCTTAGACCAGTTCTATCATTGGTGAGTCCTCATCCTTCAAGGACCTTCAGTTGATTGAATTATGAACTTTTAGTTTTTAGACTTTTAGTGAGCTAGTTGAGGATGTTGTTCCATCAGCTCTTCAATTATGTTAGAGTCTTCTCAAACGATATGTAGAATTTCTACTTTGTCAGTGTCGACTCTATTTATGATCATTATGTATGCATACTTCCACTTATTCATGTTTAGTTTATTAGTTTCCGATAATTTATGCTCTTTAGCCGCTCTGTTCATGCCATGGTTCGACTTGGAGCCATTCGTGGTTCTAGGTTTCATTTCTCTGTCCAAACCTATGTTCGGGTCATGAAAAACTTAGTATCAGAGCCAGGTTTAGAGTTTCCCAGGGTGTCTGAAAGATGCATTGAGTAGAGTATTTTCCATGGGTGTGCAGCGCGCCACAGTTATGGGAGAAAGGCTACAAGATGTTCTGGGAAATTTTACTTCTTTCATGATCTATGTCGTATGATGAAGTATATCTCTATACTTCTAACCCTTTCTATACATGTTTGCAGAATCATGCCTCCACACTGAGTAAATTGTAGAAGGAATGAAAGTGGAAATGGCCACGAAGATGGCAATGGAGATGGGCACCAGCAAGCCCCGTAAGCACCAACAGGTTCTTTGCCTGAGTAGGTCTCTCATGCCGAGTTTAGAGCGTCATTTAAGATGTTGGCCTAGGCTTTGACCGTACAGGTCAACCAGCAGGCGGTGGCCCATGTCCCTCAAAATGGGAACGCAGCGGCTCCTCGAGTTTGGGACTTTATCAAGATGAATACACCTGAGTTCCTTGGGTCAAGAGTGGATGAGGACCCGTATGAGTTTCTTCAGGAGATATAGAAGATCACGCAGATTATGGGAGTGACGGGAGAAGAGAGCGCAAACTTAGGCTCCTACCAGCTAAAAGGGGTTGCTTATATTTGGTACTGTTAGTGGAGGGACGGTAGAGTAATGGGCGCAGTTCCCATGAGCTAGGATGAGTTCATGACTGCCTTCTTAGACAGATTCTTCCCTAGGGAGTTGAGGGAAGCAAAGGTGGTGGAGTTCATCAACTTGAGGCAGAATAATCTGACCATGCAAGAGTATGCTCTGGAGTTCACTCGGTTGTCCAAGTATGCACCAGAGATGGTCGTGGATCAGAGAGCCCACATAAAAAGATTTGTGTATTGAGTCTCAGATTCTCTGGTCGAGGAGTATAGGACTACAATGCTGAACAATGATCTAGACTTCTCTCGATTTTTTATATACGCCTAGCAAATAGAGGCGGATCAGATGAAGAAAGGGAGAGAGACGCCAAGAAGGCCAGGATAGGCAGTTTGGGGTTTTCCATATAGAGGTCTGGTGATGGACATTATTAGCAGTCACACCAGAGATCATGATCCCCATCACCGTCATCAGCCAGTGTGCCATCTATATCTAGGCGTGATTAGAGGGGGAATACATCAAGCACCAGAGTATAGGGGACCAGGTCAGGGGAGCTCAGTGTGCCAGTTTGTGGAAAGTGTGGTAGGAAGCACCCCGGGGATTGCCTAGTGGGGTCAAATGTATGTGTCGGGTATGGCAAGCCCAGACATCAGCTCAGAGATTGTCCTTCAGCTAGACAAGGCCACAGTAGAGGCTAGGACGCAGCCACCAATTTAGCAGCTCCCTCAGCATGCTCAGCTTAGCAGGATGCATCCACTAGTGCAGGTGGTGGTTAGCGTCAGACCAAGTTTTTTCCTCCTCTAATCTTGTTAGGAGGTCTCTCCAAATGTGGTCACTGGTATATTGCACGTATTTCATCTTGATGTATATGCATTGTTAGATCAAAGGCAACCCTATCTTTTTTGACGCCTTATGCGGCTATTAGTTTTAGAGTTAGTCCCAAAATCTTATCAGAACCCTTCTCAATCGTTACTCCAGTCGGTGACTCAGTTATCGCTCAAGGGGTATACAGAAATTGCCCTGTCACAGTCCTTCAGAAAGTAACTTCAACTGATTTAGTAGAGTTAGACATGACTGATTTCGATGCTATCTTTAGCATGGATTGGTTGCATGCATGTTATGCCTCAGTGAATTGTAGAACCCGAACGGTAGAGTTTTAATTTTTGGGTAAGCTAGTCCTAGAATGAAATGGTAGTTCAGCTGTGCCTGTAGGTCGCTTTGTTTCCTACCTTAAGGCCAGAAAGATGATTTCTAAGGGTTGCGTGTGTCACACCCCACTTTGGGAGGAATGACTGGCACCTGGTGCCCTACTAGGACCTGAACTGCTGAGCTGACTGAGCCTAAGCACCTCTAGTGCAGGGCTGACTCTAACTCTAGAATCAAGAAAA
>JACEIK010008750.1:4290-14683 GCA_018107945.1 Datura stramonium | reverse complement strand
GGTTTTACCCTGTAGTCCAGTCCTTTTGGGTTCGACATTCCGGTTCTTAAAAAGAGCCACTATATTACTTGTACGACCCGTACACTTGCGGGCTCATCAACAAGCCCCAAGCTAACACCAAAGTATGAAACTAAAACGAGGTAAAAGAACTTAAATGAAGTCGATAACTCTAGCACTCGAAAGATGAGGAATCACCTCTGCTAGCTGATCAAGTCTGAAATGTTTCTAACTACAAGTTGAGTTTGAGTACCTGGATCTATATCATGAAACGATATAGCATAGAGGTGAATCATGCATATAAATCAAAATATTATTAGGACCACATGCTAAAAGTTTTATATGAGATATGCATAATCATATGTTAGTTATCATAACTGAATATAATGACTCGAGATTTAAAAATAGAAATCATATGACTTTTCATAGCTAAAATCGTAAGAAAAAGCGCATAAACTGATCATTGGGTCAAATATGTGGTTAAAACATAATATCATAAGTCATGAATATGAGTAACTAAAATCATAAGGATCAATAGGAGGCTCGTCATAACAAACATCATCCTGATAGAGCTTAGGTGATGCCCTAACTATCAAACTGAAGTGGGCAGAGCCGTCCAAAGCCTTTCCAAGGCTAAGGATGGTAAACCATGATATCAACATCAAGATGAGCCCCTTATGTTAGGGAAAACTCTATTGAGAGGTCACAATCTTTTACACATAAACCTACATTAGAGCGTGGTTCTGAGATTGGGGAAACCTCAAAACCGCAAGCCTACTCAGTGCTAGACACTACTCCCAAAAATATGCATAGCGCTTAAATCATTTCTCAATGAAGTTGAAATCATAATCACATGCAAAGTGCTCACATAGTTTTTTAACAAAGCTGAAATCATAACCACATGCATAGTGTGAGCATCATTTTTCAACAAAGCTAAAATCATAATCTCATACGTAGCTTGAATATGAACATTGGGAGTCTTGAATCCGAAAAATATCATAAGCTTCATTAGGAGTCTTTACTCCAAAACATATCATAAGCTACATTGGGAGTCTTTACTTCGAACCATATGATAAGCTGATCTTATTAGCCTTGGCTAAATCATAACATACTTAACTTGCATTGGCTTTCCGAAATCATAAAATCGTGGATACTTTAAATGGACTTCATAAGTCAAAATCATGGATTCATAAGTTGAGAGTTCAAAAATATTCATGCATACGAGATATCTCATCATACTTGAAATCATGGATCATAAGCTTGAATATTCATAAAACATGCATAATAGGGCATAATCTTCAAAAAATTGATATCATGAATTAGTAAGTTAATTGAGAGTCAAATTTTCCCTAATATCCATAAATTATCAATTGAAACATGAGAGAATTCAACCCATAGAGATAGCATGAAAGATTGAATTGAATTGGGTTAAACCCTAGAATTTCACAATTTAGAACTTGAGGAGTAGAAATCATGAATTTTTACTTGAAGCGGCATGAGGGTGGAAGAATTTATCCCATTCTTAACCCTACATACCTAGGTTAATGATCCCTTGACTTGTCTTGAAGAGCCCTGGTGTGCTATGAGTTTACATCACTTTCGACTCTTAAAACTGAGAAAATAGCATGGACTTAGGTATATTTGTATGGATATGAGGTACTTTACTTTGATTTCAGGGGAAATAAGTGTTGGAGCAAAGATGTGCAAAAGAAGCCTTAAAATGCAGAAAATTAGCCAAAGAACAAGTCTCAGTATGAGTCGTACCTTGATTGTACGAGTCGTACTGAGAACCATGATGAAATTTAGAAGGCTGAAGTGAGAAGAAGGCAACATACAACTCTTAGTATGAGTCGTACCTGGATTCGTGGAATTAACTAGAGGAAATTGCACAAAGGCAGAATCCTAGTACAGATGGACTCACGAATCGTGGCATAAAGGTATGAACCATACCATGAGCTGTGGTGAACTTCAAAAGATTTTTTGATACTTGGCATAACATCAAACACTACAGACAGTACGAGTCATAGGAAGAAGTATGAGTCATACCACAACACTCGTGAAGAATTTGGAAAGATGTTAGAGTTCTCAGGGCCAAACCACAGAAGCATTGTATGACTCATAGAATGAAAGTATGAGTTGTACCAGCCTTCCAACACTTAGCCAAATATGCAGCATCCAAGGACTTATGAGAAGCAGGTACGACTAGTACAATCATGCTACGGGCAGTAGGACCATTCGTGACACAGTCAACACCAGATATGGAAAACTCTCTGTTAGATTAGGAAAAGGTTTCTAATGTCTGTATAAATATCCTTTATGTTTTATTTTAGTAAGAGAAGGACAAAATCAAGTTAGTAGATGTTTGAAGGAGTATTTTTCTGAATTTTTATCAAGTTTTGAGGTGCAATTCTTGGGATAAAACTCTTGAATTTCTACATTATTCTTGAGATTGTTCGTTGATATTCAAATATGATTTTCTTCCAATTGTTACTATAAGTATTTAATTATGTGTTTGTCTACGAATACAAATTGTAATCTTACATCCATGAGAGGCTAAAACCTCCACAACTAGGAGTTGTGGGAACCATGGTGGATTAACAAACTAGGGTTGCACAAAAGTGATTCAAAACCAATTTGAAAAGATTGTATTGTATTCTCTTCATAATTAAATGTTTCTTAATGGTGTACAATGTTAGGTCTTGCCCGAATTCTTTACTTGCTTGAGTCTACAGAGGTAGAGATTAGGAAAAGAGAATTACAACAAAGCCTTGGTCTTTATGATCATTGTATTAACTTGAGCTGTGGTCGCAAGATGGTTAAATTTGGAATATATTGATTGGTTAGTTTGAAATCTCTCATGAGACCTGACCCGATGATCGAGTATAGTCATCTAATAGGGACAAACCAGTCATTTGGATAAACCCTAGTTATTAGTACTATAAGAGAGCATTAGGATTGATCACATATGTATACCTGAAGTAGTTATGAACCCGTGGGGAACACTTACCTTAGTTATTTGAAAATCTTTATTTAAATCACAATTATAATATTTATTTTAATATTATTTTCTTTAAACCCCCCAATTTGGAGATAACTCACCAACAAGTTTAATTACCAGCATTAGTCTAGATCTTACCCTATTCCATGTGGGTTTAACCCCAACCTCTTAGTTGAGTTCTTTATTAACAACGATCACTTCATACTTTGTCAGGAAGTGTGAGTTTGAGTGTTATCAAAAAGTGGAGCCATTGCCGAGGAATATGACTAAGATTAGAGTAATTGCTTGTATTTGACTTTTCGTGGTCATTTCCTAAATTAAATTTTATTTTTGTTTTTGGATATCCACAAGTTGTTTCTTGGTGAATGCCAAGTACTCATTGCAGTGGAAACCCCCTGATTCCGTTGGATCTCGAACTTGAACGAACACTGCGTAAGATTGAAAACCAGGAGCAGAGAGATGCTCGTATAGCTGAAGAAGCTAGGCAAGCTGAGCTAGCTCGGCAAGCTGCACTTCAGGATGCGGAGGATGCTCGAGATGAGGTCGTTAATGCTGGTCAAAATGGCATGGTCAACATAGGCCAAAGATATGCTCCTTAGTTCTTCGATGAAGATGACCCGTACATCGATAAAAACGGGTCAACCGTAGCCATTGTACCACCACCACTGCCTTCTAGGGCCAAATTTGATATCACTAGCACCATGATTCAGTTATTGAACATGAAAGGGATCTTTAGTAGTCATGCATCTGACGATGCCAACCTGCACCTGATGAACTTCATAGGAATACGCAAGTAGTTCAAGTTGCCCAGAGTCAGCAAAGATGCTATAAGGCTAAGACTCTTCCCCTTCTCTCTGTCTGGGGAGGCAACATTATGGTTAACGGAGTTGCCCAATGACTCATTACCAACTAGAGGGAGCTCAAGTAAGCCTTCTTATAGAGATTCTTTCCACCCTCTAGGATGCTGTAGCTTAAAGATGAGATCTATAATTTCCGACAATTGAAGACTGAGGCACTTAATGAGACTTGGTTGAGGTTCAAAAAGAAGTTGACCAAGTGCCTGAACCACAAAATTCCTGATGACAGTTTGTTGGAGATTTTCTACAGATCGTTGAACAATAGTACAAAAACAGTAGCAAATAGAGTGGCGGGAGGAGCACTGATGAGTCACACATGGGAGAAATCCACTACTATCCTTTACAAGCGGAGAAAAATAAACCGAGCATGGCACACCCGGGAAGTAGAAGCAGCAGCCAGTACATATATTGTTTGTTTGTCTGCAAACCAATATAGGAAGGAAGAAGAGCGTGACCAGGAATTGGCTCATATATGCACATCGTTGGATTTGCTTACTGAACACATCATGGGATCCAGAGCCAGAAAGGTGAATGCAGTTGGGACACAGGGACAGGAGCTAGGGCTAGACCACTGAGATTTCGAGGAGGAGGCTAACTTCTTGGACAACCAAGTGGCAGTTTTCAAGCCAACGCCCAAGGATATGTACAAGACACTTGGCAGCAAGGTTTTGGAAACAAAGGTCGGAACCAATATAGAGACAACTATAATCAGAATGGGTACAGAGATATAAGTTGAGATCGTGAGCGCGAGGGAGACTGGAGAAAGAATGATGGTTACCGCAATGACCGAGCTGGATTGTACGTGCCTCCTAATGCATGTGAGGGGGAGGATGGACAATCAAAGTTAGAAAGCATGATGGCTGAGATACTAAAGAAGGTGAGGTCCACATATGATTAGTTGAAAGTCATTCGCAGTGGTATATCAAGCATTGGTTAGAGAGTGGAGTCATATGTGATGGTTATCAAGGAGATCGAACAGCAGCTAAGGCAACTGTCAACATCAATGAATCCTAGGCAGAAGGGTACACTACATAGCAACACAATGCAGAATCTAAAGAATGATGGTCAATGTATGGCTGTGATGACTAGGAGTGAAAAGGCCACGGTTGACCCCCCTCTAACGATTGTAGTTGAAAGGAAGAAAGGAAGCATGATCAAACATGAAAAAGATGTTTCTAAGAAGGAAAATAATGAGAATGCTAAGTTGACCGAGGCCCCAAATTGTGAAAACAGCCCTGAAGCTGAATAAGGGAACACGCAAATTTACAAGGCTATTCCACGACCACTTCCACCATTCCCCCAAAGAATGAAGAATAAGGCGGAGAATGGTAAGTTTCAGAAATTCTTGTCAATGTTGAAACAGTTATCTGTAAACATACCATTGGTCAAGGCATTGGAACAAATGTCGGGATATGCCAAGTTCATAAAGGACGTTGTGACCAAGAAGAGGTTTGTGACCTATGAGACCGTTGATAATGTACACCATTGTAGTGTTATAGCTTCACGGGTCCTGTCCCAGAAGATAAAAGATCCATGTGCCTTTACAATTCCATGCACAATTGGCGTTGTTGAATTCACAAGGGCATTCTGTGATTTGGGAGAAAGAATCAATCTGATGCCATTGGCTGTGTTTAAGCAGCTGAGCTTGAGAGCCCCCACACTAACAACCATGTAGCTGTTGATGGTTGAAAAAACTGTGAATAAGCCTGTGGGGATCCTATTCAATGTTCTTGTCAAAGTTGATATATTTATATTCCCAATGGACTTTGTAATCCTTGATTGCGAGGTTGATTATGAGGTCCCCATCATTTTGGGGCGACCATTCCTTTCCACTGAGAGCACTATAGTAGATGTGGAGGCTGGCCAGTTGAAGTTCAGACTTAATAAAGAAGAGGTCACCTTCAACATCTGCTGGTCAATGAAGCAACTGAAGGAATACAAAGTTGTCTACCAATAGAAGATGAATCCGAGTTACTTGCTGAAATCTTAGTAGTCAAGAGAATTTTATCGTGTTGCGACGTTAAATCAGGTTCTTCTTAGGAGGCAACCCAATTGGTGGTTTGGTGAATTCTACTTATTCGAGCCACCTACCTCATGTCGCGATGTTAAATAAAGCACTTCTTGGGAGGCAACCAAACTTAATAAACTAATGTGTGTTTAGTGTGCATGGGAGACAAAATAGGTGGCAGAAAAATTACTAAACAAGCAGGTGCTAGGGTTCTCAGTACGACTCATGAGAGGGTTGTACGAGTCGTGGTGAGAATTAGAGATGTACTTCAGTGCATGAGTTCAGGGTATGGTTGGTCCTATGACTCGTAACCTTATTGTATGGGTCGTAGTACTCACTGTGGCTATGTACGATGCAAGGCATGGACCACAATGAAAAAAAAAGACGTACAAGTCATAATACGAATCACACCCCAGTTGTACGAGTCGTAAGATGTGCTCGTTGGTCCACCGGTAAGAGTCTCTATTTCTCTATTATGGGTACAAGGGATGAGTCATAGGATCTTCCTACGACTCGTACAGGTCAAAATTTTTAATTCTACCCGACTCGGCCTAGATTTTTAAAAAGCGGTCCGAGGACCTATATAAGCCTAAGCTAATCATACCCTTGTTCCACTCTCACAAAACCCAAACTCACGACTCCCTCATACCCATAACTCACCATCAAGAATTAGTGAACAAGTTCTAGCTCTAGATTACATCGAAAACCCCAATTCAAACCCTAGTCTTGATTGACAGTTGAAGTACAAGTGTATTCCTTCAAAATTGATAAATATAACTTGTAGTCTTGATGTAAATTTGCTAAACCCCCCAAGAGTCCTCTCATTTCTTGAAAAATTAGAAAAGGACAATGACAAGGGGTGTAATTAAGCTGTGTGCAACTGGGTAGGATCTTGAACTTGACTAAATTGTGCATTGAACTGTTAAAACTCGAATTATGGGTCGTGATTAAAAATAGGAGGAATGAGTAGTTGTAAAACTGATTAAATGCATGCCTAGACCTAGGGAATTCTGAGTACCCAAACTTAAAATAAAACCCCTTGCAAACTGAACCAAAATTGAGGCATGGGAAGGCTTCACAAGCCTTCCTACGACTCGTGGTTTCACACTACAACTCATAGGATGGCTCGTTGGGACGGTCCTAAGAAAAATTTGAAATAATCACAAGGTACGAATCCTAGTATGGCTCGCGGTTTACTGCTACAAGTTGTACCTAGCAGTTTTACTAAGAATATGAAAAGGGTCAAGTCTACAAGTGATAGTGTGATCCTTCCTATGACTCGTTGAATCGACTTATGAGTCGTACCATGAGTCATGAAAAATATAGAAAAATTGTTTCAAAGGGGCATCCTCATATGACTCGTGGTACGGCCGGAACCCTCATGGAACGAGTCGTACCTCAGAGGCATGACATTGAACTGAGATACTATGGGTCTCAAAACCAATTGTACCTCCAAGGTACGACCCGTACTGTTGACTCATGATAAACTACAAAGAAATTTGTTCTTGCTTTCTTTTTCTCCGATATGGAATTCTAACCCTTTTCTCCACAAGTACAATGATGATGAAGCGCAAAGAATAAAAGGCAAATGTATAGAGGACATTACTTGATGAGACCTTCAAATTCGATCAAGCGGGAAACTCCACTAGTGGTTCATTAGATGAATATAGGGTTGGCACATCGTATACTAATGGGACCCGAACAACTAGGGCGAAGGCCAAAGCCCAAGCCGTGGTGGCTACTGCCACATTTGCTTGTGCTCCCCAATTTGAGGAGGGAGATGAGGAAAGAGCTCAAGAGTCTTGAAGCGGTCTAATGAAGAATAGGGGTTCGAGGAGACCCAATCTGGAGATGCAAGCAGTGGTGCTGAATCAGAGGAGTAGGCACCAAATGCCAAGTAGGAGCAGACTCCGCCTAGGGAGAACCACACTATCCGGTGGAGAGTACTAGGAGCCCAGGAGATATATGAACAAGGGATTTCTCTCACTACCAAAAACAAACCTAGGCGGAGCATTCAAGAAAAGCCGCAGATCCTAACAAATTCATTAAATGAGGTGGAGAAGATGAAGTGGATATTTAGCTTATACAGATTCGAGTGGATGGTTAGGGCCCTGGACCAATACACTCCAAAAATTATTCAGGAGTCCTACGCCAACTATTTGGAAACCATGGAGCAGAAGACGAAAGAAGGGCAGAAATTGAATGATCATCCCAAGCTGGATAGCGTCCTAGTTAGAGGCTGAGAGGATGACATATCCGAGCGCACTATTGCTGAAATATTATATGGGCCCCAGTTCATACCTCCACATGCTAAAAAAGAAAATGAATATCAAGTGGAGGCATTAAAATGGATCAAGGAGCTCAACTTTGATGGGAGGAGAAGGCAAATGCATTGGTTGTCCGGCGTTATTGATGAGGACAAAGAAGAGGTAGAGTGGGTCATAGCGGCAAGCAGGTCATGAAGAATACCCTAAATTTCATAGAAAAGGTCTAATAGATGTTAGTGCGCCACCGGTTGGCACCGACGGCTAATGACAATATACTCGGTGCGGATAGAGCATCTTTGGTGGCCTGTATTATGTCCAGATATCCAATCAACATTCGAAGTGTCATCGCAAAGGAGATGGGAGGTCAGGCTATGGGATTAGCATTACCATCCCATTCCCGAGTCTCATTTTTAGATTATGCACGGAGGAAGGCATCACGGTGCACTTGGGTGAGGAGCGCTTGATTTGAGGACATCGGATCACTAACATTGGCTTGATCTGGGATGAGATGAACCTGGTAAGTCAGGCCAAAATTTCCACCCCAGTTCCACTGACTCGGCCAGTTGGGGGCACATAGGTGAATGCCCCCACCTCACAGGAGCAGGGTGAGACACCGGCTATAGATGTTGGTTATTTAGATGTAGCTCCCAACACTTCTGTTGCACCACCATCTACTAGCCTCTTGAGCATAACTTTAGTCGGGTACATCCTAGTGCCCCAGGAATTTCTCCAAAAGCTAGACAAGAGACTCACTATGGCTGAAAGGAAGATTCAATCAATGATGGAGAATGTCAAACCCTATGTGAAGGCTGAGATAGAGACAGTTGCACGGGCCCTGTGTCAGATTAGACGGGTTTGAAAGAAGATTTAATATGCACATGGCCAAGCAGACGGATATGTGCAGCCTCCGTGAGGAGTTGGGTGCTCTTTGGAGCCAAGTGGCTAAGTTGTCATGAAGGCAGCCGACAGTCATAGAAACCCCCACTCTTCTTCACGCTAATGCTGATTTAGATGAGGAGCTTGATCTAGCGGCCTACTGGGAGCCCACAAGAGAGGAAAAGGATAAAGGGAAAAAAAGGGTCTCCGAGAATGTTGGAGAAGAGACCCTAAAAAAGAAGAAGAAGAGAGAGAAAAAAGAGCGCAAGCGGGCATGAGTTGAGAGCCTGCAGACTCATGACACACACTTGTCAGAGTTGCAGGAAATAGCTAGAGGAGCAAATAGTTCCAACATGGCCCAGGAAAAGATTGTTAGTGGCAGGGACCCTTCGGGTCGGCCACATTTATCCCAAACCAATACAGAGGCCGTAGAGATGGTCGAGACCACTAAGGGGGTAGTTACTCCCACCATTAAGTGCTTCCGCCACCAGTATTGCTACGATTGTAGTGGAGGTACCTCCTCTGCAGGATGACAGGAGCACACTTAAGAGCCCAAAATGACGTTATCAAAGTAGGACTTTACCAAAATACCCCTGAGATTAAGCCTTAAAATCTACCCGATCTGAGACCCTGACCCTAACCACGAGTTGTTGGTCCTTACAACGGCTTGTGGTGACCATATGTTGCCACCACTGGTCCATCCTTCAATTTCCTTCCAACGATTGAGACAACGGATCATTACTCCTTCCAACGGCTCGTTGTCTCCATCCATCGTGGCTGACCCGAAACCTTGAACACCAACCAACAACTACTTAGTATGACCCGTCGTATCTAACAGTGGGCCTTCCTTAGGCTCGTTGTTTCTGGGAAGCCCAGACTGCCTTCTTACTATGACTCCATCCAACGGGTCGTTGTTCACCGTGGTATCAAACACACTTAGCTTTATTCTCGAATTCCTTCCAATGGCTGCATCCGACGACCCGTTAGTACAACCCACGACTCGTTGGACTAGTCGTTCTGAGAAAATTTTTGCTAGTTTTTCTACTGAACTCCGCCTAACTCCGGGGTCCGATCTTAGGGACTTCTGGGTTATTACATTATCCTATGTTTATTTTCTAGTAAAGCATTGTGTTTAGTTTTTATTTTTCTTTGCCTAAGGACATCCAAAAGTCTTAAGAGCCCGTTTGGTTTAGCTGAAAAAAAGTGGCTTTTAAATGTAAGTGCTTAAAGCACTTTTTAAGTGCTGAAACTTATTTTTATAAATAAGCAGTTATGTGTTTGGATAAAAGTGCTAAAAGCTGAAAAAAGTTATTGATATGTTTGGTACAAAAGTGTTGTTAAGCACTTATTTTGGGTCAAATAACTGAAATGCCCTTAAAGCTATTAACAC
>JACEIK010008748.1:29279-42717 GCA_018107945.1 Datura stramonium | reverse complement strand
AATTTTGAAGTTGGGAGCTTCCAGGCTCATCTCTTTCTGATGATTTAGGTCGAGGTCCACCACTATATCTTTGCTAAAAATGCCTATGACTCCCTGTCCTGGCCCTCTTGGCCTCTCTCTCCTTCTCCTTCATCTGCTCCACCTTTATCTAATGGGCATATATGACCAATCAAGAAAAATCTATATCACTCATCAATATGGCGGTCCTGCATTCCTTGACCAGTGAATCTAACATTCCATTCACAAACTTGCTCATATGAGTCATATGGATATGCAACCATCTCCGATGCATACTTGGAAAATCGGGTAAACTCCAAGGAATACTCTTGAACAGTCCTGTGGTTCTTCTTTAAATTGACGAACTCAGCCGCCTTTGCATCCCTTAATTCTCGAGGAAAGAACTTGTCCAAAAAAAGCTATCACAAACTCATCCCAACCCTCAAGAACCGCTCCAACTCTGCTGCTATCCTTCCACTGACAAAACCATATATGAGCAACCCCCTTCAGCTGATAGGAGGCTAAGTCTACACTCTCCTCTCCAGTCAACCCTACAATCTGGGTGATCTTCTGCACCTCCTCAATAAGCTCATGTGGGTCCTCATCTACTTTTGACCCAAGAAACTCAGGTGGGTTCATCCTAAGGAAGTCTCGAACTATCGTCGCTGTTGTGTTTCCATTCTGGGGAACATGGGCCACTATCTACTAGTTGACCTGAGCAGTCATGTCCTGTGCTAACATCTGAAAGGCTTCCCTAAACTCGGCATGAGTAACCTGCTCGAGCAAGGGATCCGTTGGAGCCGACAGGGCTGGCTGATGCCCATCTCTATTTCCATTTCCATGGCCATTTCCATTTCCATTTCTCCTTCATTGACTCTGCGTGGAGGCATATTTCTACAGATGCATATAGCACAAGTTAGAAGAATAGAGAGATACTCATCACACGACATAGATCATGAAAGTAGGGAAATTTTCTAAAATGTCTTGTAGCCTCTGCCCCATAAGTGTAGCGCGCTTCACACCCATGGAAAACACTCTACTTAATGAAGCTGTCAGACACCCTAGGACACATCTAAACCTTGGCTCTGATACCAAGTTTTTCACGACCCGAGCTGGGACCCTAGATTGAGATACGGGACCTAGAAACACAAATTGCTCCAAGCTAACCCATGGTTCATACATGACATGACTTAAGATCATAATCAAGCGAAAAACAACATAAGAATGAAAAAGTGGGAAGACTAAATATCATAAAGCATATATCAAGCGATAATATCACAACGCTAAATCACATAGCTAAACATACTAAGTCTATGTCTGAAAGCCTCTAATATCTTAAGAGATGCTGGAAAAATCCCCCAGCTAACTCCAAGTCTGAAACTAAACTGAACATAACAACATAACTAAATGAATGTCCTTGGAAAGATAAGGACTCACCCAACATGGACTGAATTGGACTGATATGGAAGCAAGACTAATGGCGCAGTTGAGTCTGATCCTCTATACCTATATCATGAAATGATATAGCATAGAGTATGAGGTTAGTAATTGGAATGTACTGAGTAAGTAATCTAAGTAAAACATGCTTTAGTAAAATGTTAGCTGAAATCATGCAGATAAACCAAATAGATCATGAGAGTAAGGACTACGTGCTAAAGTCTATATATTTGAGATGTACATAGTCATAAGTTGTATATCATAATTGAACATAATGACCCAAGATTTAAAAATAGAGATCATATGACTTGTCAAGCTTGAATCGGAAGTGAAAACTCATAAAGTAATCATTGGGTCAAATATTCTATAAAACATAATATCATAAGTCATAAACATGAGTAACTAAAATCATGAGGAATAATGGGAGACTCGTCATAACCAACAACCACCATGTATGAGTGCATGATGATCCGACTTCTTCCCAACATGAAAAAGAGACATCCTAAGCCTTGCCAGGGAAAAGAAAAAATAAGGTATGATATCATGGTGTGCCATCGGGTTGGAAAAACAGTCTCTTGAGAGGTCCCAATAATATATCCTATGTTGGCGCATAGTTCAAAGATCGTGGTCCCTGGAGTCTCTGGCCTACTCAGTGCTAGAAACTACTCTTAAAATATGCATATTGCTCATATAATCATATTATCAAACATAGCTTAAATTTGAATATTGGGAGTCTTGACTCCAAAACATATCATAAACTAAACTTGTTAACCTTGGCTAAAATCATAATAAGCATACTTAAATTGCATGTGCTTGCCCAAGTTTTCAAATCATTCTTACTTGAAATAGACTTCATAAGTAAAAATTATGGAATTATAAGTTGAGAGTTCATAAATATTCATGCATACTAGATAACTCATCATGCTTGAAATCATGGATCGTAGGCTCAAATTTTCATAACACATGCATAATAGGGCATAATTTCTAATAGCTTGAAAACCATGTAAAATCTTCCCATTAAACCTAAATCATTCATTAGAACATGAGGGGATTTGACCCAGAAACATAGCATAGATAATTTCATAGAATTGGTTAAGACCCTAGAAATCAATAAACTAGATACTTGAATTCATGGTTTAGAGGAGAAATTTGGGCGCAAGGGTAGAAGGAATCCCCCCATTCATGGCCCTACATACTTGGGCTTTGGAGAATTCTTACTAGGTTTTTATGCCCAAGAGGAATTGAAGAGGATGAAGATGAAGAATCCTTGCTTCACTGTAATACCCTAAAAGTCCCTAAGATCAAACTCGAGGATTGAAACTGAGAAAGCAACAAATTTGCAGAAGGTCACAGAACGACTCATTAGGTGACCCGTTAAGTCACCTGACGGATCATCCAGTGACTCATTTGGTGTGAGCTAAGATGGAAGAATGAGATTGTTTCGGGACTTGACGGGTGGGGAAACGGGTCATCGGGTCACCCAATGAGTCATGGTGTCTGCACCAGGTCACAGAACGAGTCATCCTGAGACCCATCAGGCTGACCATGAGTTGTTAAGTGACTCATGGTAAGGAGTGTTGACTTGCCTGGAATTTTCAAGTTAAGGTGACTGCAGGTATGACCACGAGTCATTGTCAACCCCATGAGTCGTTAGGTCACCTGTGGTTAAAGGAAGTTGAAAGATGAATAAAGAGTCTACAGTGTACCCCACAACTGGACACAACGAGTCGTGGTCAATGCTATGATTCGTTAGCTGAGTCATGGTCAGCTATTGGTTAAGGATTAAGTGTTATGGGTAGTGGAGGTAATGAGAGGTGACCAAGAGTCATGATCACTAGTGACAAATCATTAGGTCCCTGGTGGGGACCCTTTAAGGATATATGGCCAGTGTACCTAACGACAGGAGATCACGACTCGTGCCTAGTGGTATCGACTTGTCCAGTCATTCGTTGGGACTGACAGTCAGTTTTTCCCTACGAGTTTATTAAGGGATTTTCCATAATTTCTATGAACATAAGGCATAAACTACGTCGTTTTAAGCTATGACTAGCGAGTTTTAATAGGGGTAAGTTTATTCTAAGCAATTCCTATTCAAGAATGCAAGTGTAGAAGTCTAGGGAGGTCATCAAGCTTAATTTCTTCCAAGTTCTTCTCAATTCTTCCTCGGGCAATTAAAGAAGTTGTAGAATCTGATTCTCTCAGGTATATAGGGCTATGAATGGGTGAAATTGTTCACACCCATGCCCAATCTCACTCTAATTCATGAAATTCTATTGATAATTCTATGGGGTTTTATCCCAATTCTGATGAAATCCTTATGATCTATCTATGGGTTAATCTACTTCATGTATCAATGCATATTTTAAGAATCATGGGCATATTTTAGGACTATTTCGAATTATAAACTTATGGATTTAAATTTCTACAAACTATGCCCAATTATGCATGTTCTTATGAAAAATTAAGTTATGATTTCGCTATGATCTTGATCTAGATTTGTCCAATTATGATTTATGCTTTATGATTTGATTTCTCTCAAGAACTTATCATGGATTTATGAAATGTCACGTTTATACATGTTTTAAAAGTATGCATGGATTTCATGATTGATGGATTTATGACTCTTGGCCAATTCATGGGCCCTTGTTCATGGCTAATCATGTATTTTAAATGGGGATCAATGATGATGTTATTTATTTTTCCATGAATTTTATGAATGATATTATGGTTACTGTACGAGCCTAATGTGCATATTTAAGGAGCAGTGTCTAGCACGAGTAGCCCGACGTTCAAAGGACTACACCGGTGTCTAAAAACTACGTGCCACGTAGGTTTATATATATATCCAAATGTTAATGGATCCCCTCTTCGTGATATCACATACTGCACGTCCCTCTCTTGGAAAGCCTGGGACGGCTTTACCCACTTGAGTGAGATAGTTGGGGCATCATGTAAGGCTCTACCATGTTGGTATCGGTTATGACGAGTCCCCCCATTGTTCCTCATGATTTATGCATGATTATGCTTATGCACTTTGGCACAAGTCATGTTTAATAAGGTTTTTCTCTTATGATTATGATTATGAATGATTTAGGAATGTTTTGAAAACCTTGAGCCTTACGTTTGCACTATCATATTTATGTTACGATCATGTTGTCCTACTATTATGAACTTTTATGTATTTTAACTGTCCGTTTAACTTAATTTGCATACTAGGTACATTCCACGTACTGACCGCATACTCTATGTTGTATCGTCTCATGATACAGGTGCGAGGGATCTTTCTCAACAGCATCCTTAGCCCCTACTTTCCCACTCAGACCTGTCCAGCTAGCATCGATGGGTCCTCATCCTTCGAGGACATTCAGTATTCGTGGTTGTTATGTATTTATTCAGTTTCAAACGTGTCGAGTTATTTGGAGGTGTTTTCCCATCAACCCATCAGATATGTTAGAGGCTTTCAAGTTGTACGTAGTAATCAGCTTGTCATGTATGATGTGAATTCTAGTTCTGATGTTATGTTATATTTAGACTGCTGCTATAATTATTATTTTAATTCTTTTGCCTTTATTGATTGAGTTAGATTTATGTTCATGCCATGGGTCGACTTGGAGTCTCTCGGGGCTCCTTGTCCCGTGTCTCGATCCGGGCCTATGTTCGGGTTAGGACAAACTTGGTATCAGAGAAATAGGTTTTGAAGTATCCTAAGGTGTCTGAAAGCCACGTGAAGTAGAGTCTTTTTCATGGGTGTGAAGCGCGCCACATTTATGAACAAGAGGGCTATGTGATGTTTAGGAAATGTTCCCTTCTTTCATGATCTATGTCGTGCGGTGAAATATCTCTCTATCCTTCTAATTCGTGCTATTCGTATTTGCAAAATCATTCCTCCCCACAGAGTTAACGGTAGAAGATATGGAAATGGAGATCGCCACGAGGATGGAAATGGGAACGGTCACCAATAGGCCCCCCATCCCATGAGCATCATGTACCGGAGTCGGTTGCCCATGTTGAATTCAGGGAAGCCATTCAAATGCTCTCACTGGCCTTGACCTCCTAGGTCAACTAGCAGGCAGTAGCACATGTTCTACAGAACGGGAATGCAGCGGCAGCGAGGGTTAGAGACTTTCTAAGGATGAACCCTCCCGAGTTCCTTGGATCGAAGGTGGACGAGGATCCACATGATTTTATTGAGGAGATTCTGAAGATCACCTAGATTATGGGGTTGACTAGAGAGGACTGTGTCGATTTGCCTCATATCAGTTAAAGGGGGCCGCACACATTTGGTTCAAACAGTGGAAGGATAGTAGGGCCGTTGGAGCGGGACCTGTTAGTTGGGATGAGTTTCATGTTGCTTTTCTTGATTGGTACTTCCCTCGGGAGATGAGGGAGCGGAAGGAGGCCGAGTTTGTGAATCGTAAGCAGGGAAAGATGATGGTTCAGGAGTATGCCTTGGAGTTCACATGTCTTTCCAACTATGCACCTAAGTTGGTGGCGGATCAGAGGGACCGTGTGAGCAGGTTTGTACAAAGGATAGCAGACTCCTTGGTCAAGGATTGCTGGACCGTGATGCTTCTCCAGGATATTGACTTTGCTCGGATAGTCTTGTACATCCAGGAGATGGAGGAGGTACAACTGAGTGAGAGGGAGAGGGAGGCTAAGAGGGTCAGGACTAATAGCATCAAATTCTCCCAGTCGAGGCCTAGTGGGCACCATCAACAGTCCCATCAGAGATCTTTAGTCCTGGCACCATCATCAGTTAGTGTCCCATCCAGACCCAGAGATGACTAGAGGAGCAGGGCCTCAGGTTCGAGGAACCAGAGGAGCGTGCAAATAGAGCGCACCTTTCCGGCCTGCGGGAAATGTGGCAAGAGTCATACAGGAGAGTGCTTGTTGGGATCGGATATCTATTATGGGTGCAGTAGATTCAGCCACATGCGCGAAGAGTGTCCCTTGGAAAGACAGGTTGATGGTAGAGGTCGTGCTCAAACTACCAGTTCAGCAGCAGCACCAACATGCCCAGCCTAGTAGGGTACATCCACCAGTGGAGTTGGCGGCCACCGCTAGAATAGGTTTTATGCCCTTGCCTCCCGCCAGGAGCAGGAGACTTCACCAGATGTGGTTACCGATATATTAAAAGTATTCCATCTTAATGTATATGCATTGTTAGATCCATGGGCTACCTTGTCTTTTGTGACGCCTTATATGGCTAGTAGTTTCGGAGTCAGTCTCGAAATCTTGTCAGAACCCTTCTTAGTCTCTACTCTAGTCGGTGATTCAGTTATAGCACGACGGGTGTATAGGAATTGACCTGTCATAGTCCTTCAGAAAGTCACCTCAACAGATCTAGTAGTGTTATCCATGACCGACTTTGATGTTATCCTTGACATGCATTGGTTGTTTGCATGCTATTCCTTAGATAATTGTAGAAGCCATGCAGTAGAGTTTCAATTTTCGGGTGAGCCAGCCTTAGAATGGAAGGGTAGTTTTGTTGTGCCTGTAGGTCATTTCATTTCCTACCTTAAGGCCAGAAAGATGATCTCCAAGGGTTGCGTGTACCATTTAGTTAAGGTTAAGGATGCCACGTCTGAGACCCCGTCTATCCTGTCCTTTCTAGTAGTATGTGAATATCCATAAGTCTTCCCAGATGATTTATCGAGAATCCCTCTCGAGCGGGAGATTGATTTTGGTATCGATCTTTTTCCCGATCCGCAGCCTATATCTATTCCTCCTTACAGAATGTCTCCAGCCGAGTTAAAGGAGTTGAAGGAGCAGTTGAAAGATCTATTAGACAAAGGATTCATTAGACCGAGCAAATCTCCATGGGGTGCACCAGTTCTCTTTGTCCGAAAGAATGATGGTTCTCTTTGTATGTGTATTGATTATCGGCAATTGAACAAGGTCACCGTCAAGAATAAGTATCATCTCCCTAGAATTAATGATTTGTTTGACGAGCTTCAGGGTGCTAACTGCTTTTCAAAGATAGATCTTAGATCCGGATACCATCAGCTTAGAGTTTGGGAGAGTGATATCCCAAAGACATCCTTCAGGATGCGGTATGGTAATTATGAGTTTGTAGTCATGTATTTTGGACTAACGAATTCTCCTGCCTCTTTTATTGATTTGATGAACAGGGTTTTCAAGCTATACTTGAATATGTTTGTGATCATGTTTATCGATGACATCCTGATATACTCTCCAAGCAAGGAGGAGCATGCCGCTCATTTCAGGGTGGTACTACAGACTCTCAAGGATCGCCAATTGTATGCTAAATTCAGCAAGTGCGAGTTTTGGTTGAACTCAATGGCATTTTTGGGTCATATGGTGTCAAGCAAGGGTATAAAGGTGGACTCTAAGAAGATAGAAGCGGTGAACAATTGGCCTAGACCGGTGAATCCTTCAGACAACAGGAGTTTCTTGGGCTTAGCTGGGTTCTATCGGAGATTTGTTGAGGGTTTTTCATCTATTGCAATGGCATTAACCAAATTGACTCAAAATAAAGTGAAGTTCCAATGTTCAGAGGCTTGCGAGAAGAGTTTCTAATAGTTGAAGACCTGACTCACCTCAGCACCTGTGTTAACCCTACCTAAGGGTACCGACGGGTTTGTGGTGTATTATGATGCTTCGAGGATAGGCCTGGGTTATGTGTTGCTGAAGCATGGAAAGGTTATAGCATATGCTTCCAGGCAACTGAAGGTTCATGAAAAGAATTATCCGACCCATGATCTTGAATTGGTGGTGGTGGTAATTTCCTCTAAGATATGGAGACACTATTTGTACGGGGTCCATGTAGATGTGTTTACAGACTACAAGAGCCTACAATATGTTTTTACCTAGAAGGATCTAAATCTACGCCAAAGGAGGTGGTTGGAGCTACTCAAGGATTATGATATGAGTGTCCTTTACCATCTAGGTAAGCCCAATGTAGAAGTAGACACACTTAGTAGACTCTCTATGGAGAGTGTGTCCCAAGTAGATAAGGGGAGGAAGGAGCTGGTGAAGGATGTGCATTGACTTGCACGGTTGGGAGTTCATTTGGTTGACTCGACTGATAGTGGTGTTATAGTTCAGAATGGGTCAGAATCATCCTTGGTGACTGATGTAAAAGCTAGACAAGACGAGGACCTTATTTTGGTAAAGTTAAAGGAAGCCGTTTAGAATCAGAAGGTAGAGGTCTTCTGCAAATGGGGAGATGGTGTGCTTCAATATTAGGGTCACTTGTGTGTCCGGGACGTTGATGATTTGAGAAATTGGATGTTACATGAGACTCACGGTTCTAGATATTCCATACATCCGGGTGCCACCAAGATGTACAGTGACCTACGGTTCTATTGGTGGAATGGCATGAAGAAGGACAATACAAAATTTATAGCTAAGTGTCCAAATTGTCAGTAAGTGGAGGTTGAGCATCAGAGACCGGGAGATGTGCTTCAGCACATCAGTATCCCTACTTGGAAGTGGAAGGAAATCAATATGGACTTCATCACAGGGTTGCCTCACACTCATCGACAGTATGACTCCATTTGGGTGGTCGTGGCCAGGTTGACCAAAGCCGCTCATTTTCTACCAGTCAAAATTATGGATTCATTTGAGGATTATGCAAAACTGTACATCCGAGATCTAGTTCAGTTGCATGGAGTGCCCTTGTCCATCATATCAGATAGAGGTACTCAGTTTACCTTTCAGTTTTGGAGATCATTTCAAAAGGGACTTAGCACTCAGATCAATCTCAGTACAATATTTCATCCGCAAACCGATGGTCTCGCAGATCGGACTATTTTGACTCTCGAGGACATGTTGAGAGCGTGTGTGATTTACTTCAAGGGTAGTTGGGATGATCATTTGCCTCTTATTTGAGTTTGCGTATAACAATAACTACCATTTCAGCATTCAGATGACTCCATTTGAGGCTCTCTATGGGAAGAGATGTAGATCGTCTATTGGTTGGTTTGAAGTCAATGAAGCTGCGATGATAGGACCAGATTCATTCTATGAGGCCATGGAAAATGTTCAGCTCAAAGTCACCAAAAGTCCTATGCTGATGTGAGTAGGAGACAACTTGAGTTCGAAGTTGATGATTGGGTGTTTCTAAAGGTGTTTCCTATGAAAGGAGTGATGAGGTTTGAAAAGAAAGAAAACTCAATCCCTGTTATGTTTGCCCGTACCGGATTGTGAAACAGGTTGGCAAGTTGGCATATGAATTGGAGTTGCCCTCAGAATTAGCTTCTGTTCATCCTATTTTTCATGTATCGCTCTTAAAGAAGTGTTTGGGGGATCCAACTCTAGTTGTTCCGGTGAAGAGTGTAGGTGTGAAAGACAGCCTTAGTTTTGAGGAGGTTCCGGTGGAAATAATGGATCGTCAGGTTCGAAGGATAAGAAACAAAGAAGTAGCTTCAGTTAAAGTTTTATGGAGGAATCAACATGTTGAGGGAGCCATGTGGGAAGACAAAGCATATATGATGGCTAGATAACCACATCTATTCCCTTTCAGCTAAATTTCAACTTGATGTATCCATTTTTACCCTAAAACTCTATTCAGTTTCATGTTCAGTTCATGTACCTCAGTTTCTTTCATTAAAAGTACGTATGTCTGATTCATGAATTCAGTTCAGCCATGTAGTTCAAATCAGAGTTAGTCATTCCATCAGTTTTCAGTTTATAAGATCAATATTTGAATATGATGATTGCATTTCTCTGCTTTTCTGTATGATTTTCAACATTCGAGGATGAATGTTTCCAAGGGGGAGATATTGTTATTACCCCGAAAGACCTAAGATCAGACCCGAGAGTTGAAATGGATAAAATAGGATTTTCTGCACCAGGTCACCGAACGAGTCGTCCTATGACCCGTCAGGCTGGCCATGAGTCGTTAAGTGACTCGTGGTAAGGAGTGTTGACTTGCCTGGAATTTTCAAGTTAAGGTAACCACGTGTCGTGGTCAGCCCCACGAGTTGTTAGGTCACCCATGGTCAAGGGAAGTTGAAACATGAAGGAAGAGTCGGTAGTGTACCCCACGATCGGACACCACGAGTCGTGGTCAATGCCACGATTCGTTAGGTGAGTCGTGGTCAGCTACTCGTTAAGGATTTAATGTTATGGGTAGTGGAGGTAATGAGAGGTGATCACGAGTCATGGTCACCAATGACAAATCATTAGGTCCCTCATGGGGACCGTTTGAGGATATATGGCCAGTGTACCTAACGACAGGAGATCACAACTCGTCTAATCCCTCATTGGGACTGGTAGTCAGTTTTTCCCTGTGAGTTTATTAAGGGCTTTTTCGTAATTCCTATGAACCTAAGGTATAAACTACGTCGTTTTAATTTATTAATAGTGAGTTTTAAGAGGGGTAAGTTCGTTCTAAGCTATTCCTATTCATGCATGTAAGTGTAGAAGTCTAGAGAGGTGATCAAGCTCAATTTCTTCCATGTTCTTCTCAATTCTTCCTTGGGCAATTAGAGAAGTTTTAGAATCTGATTCTCTCAGGTATGTAGGGCTATGAATGGGTGAAATTGATCAAACCCATGCCCAATCTCTCTCTAATTCATGAAAATTTGTTGATAATTCTATGGGGTTTTATCCCAATTCTTATGAAATCCTTATGATCTATCTATGGGTTAATGTCCTTCATGTATCAATGCATATTTTATGAATCATGGGAAGATTTTATGACTATTTCGAATTATAAACTTAGGGATTTAAATTTCTACAAACTATGCCCAATTATGCATGTTCTTATGAAAAGTTAAGTTATGATCTCGCTATGATCTTGATCTAGATTTTCCTAATTATGATGTGTGCTTTATGATTTGATTTCTCTTAAGCACTTATCATGGATTTATGAAATGTCACGTTTATACATGTTTTACAAGTATGCATGGATTTCATGATTGATGGATTTATGACTCTTGGCCAATTCATGGGCCCTTGTTCATGTCTAATCATGTATTTTAAATGGGGATCAATGATGATGTTATTTATTTGGCCATGAATTTCATGAATGATATTACGGTTACTATACGAGCCTAATGTACATGTTTTTGGGAGCAGTGTCTAGCACCAAGTAGCCCGGCGTTCAAAGGACTACGCTGGTGTCTCAGAACTACGTGCCACCGTAGGTTTATATATATCCAAATTTTAATGGATCCCCTCTTCGTGATATCACATACTGCACGTCCCTCGTCTGGCAAGTCTGGGACGACTCTGCTCACTTGAGTGAGATAGTTGGGGCATCATCTAGGGCTCCACCATGATGGTGTTGGTTATGAAGAGTCCTCCCATTTTTCCTCATGATTTATGCATGGTTATGTTTATGCACTTTGGATCAAGTCATGTTTAATAAGGTTTTTCTCTTATGATTATGATTATGAATTATTTATGAATGTTTTGAAAACCTTGAGCCTTACGTTTGTATTATGATATTTATGTTACGATCATGTTGTCCTACTCTTATGAACTTTTATGTATTTTAACTGTCCATTTTACTTACCTTGCATACTCGGTATATTGCACGTACTAACCGCATACTCTATGATGTATCGTCTCATGATACAGGTCCGAGGGATCTTTCTTAGTAGCATCCTTAGCCCTTGCTTTCCCACTCAGACCTTTCCAGCTAGCATTGGTGGGTCCTTACTCCGAGGACATTCAGTATTCGTGGTTGTTATGTCTTTCTTCAGTTTCAGACATGTCGGGTTAGTTGGGGGTGTTGTCCCATCAACCCGTCAGATATGTTAGAGGCTTTTAGAATGTACGTAGTAATCATCTTGTCATGTATGATGTGAATTCCGGTTCTGATGTTATGTTATGTTTAGAATGCCGCTATAATTATTATGTTAATTCTTCCGCCTTTATTGATTGAGTTAGATGTATGTTCATGATATGGGTAGACATGGAGTCTCTCGGGGCTCCTTGTCCCGTGTATCGATCCGAACCTATGTTTGGGTCGTGACACAAGGTTCCCCGGTCTCAAAACTACGTTCCAATGTAGGTTTATATATATATATTTGGGGTCTCTTAAGATAGTTTTCCCCACCCGCAAGGGGCCTTCAACTTGATATTAATATCATGGTAGTTTCCTTAGCCCTGACAAGGTTTTGGATGGCTCTTCCTACTTGAGTGTGATAGTTGGGGCATCACATAAGCTCTATCGTGACGGTGTCAGTTATGATGAGTCTTCCATTATTCGTCATGATTTCAGTTATGCATATTTATGACATATGATACTATATTTTCAGCAGGTTTGACCCAATGACCAGTTTATAAGCTTTTACTTATGATTTTAGTTATGGCAAGCCATATGATTTTATATTCAGCTTTGGGTCATTCTACTCAGATATGAAATTCAGTTTATGACTATACATGTTTTCAGATACCAGCATGCAATTCCTTCTCTCATGATCTTATGATTTATGTTATTTGCATGATTTCAGTTATACTTACTCAGCCTGTTTTACTTACCTTCATTCTCAGTACATTCTAAGTATTAACCGCATACGCTATGTTGTATCATTTCATGATACAGGTTTAGAGGCTCTAATTCAGTTCCACCGTTAGTTTATTTTCCCCTTAGTCCAACTCAGTTCCAGCTGTTGGTGATTCCTCATCATCTGAGGACCTTTATCTTAGTGTTTGATTATGTTATTTTAGTTTTCAGACTTTTAGTGAGCTAGTTGGGGAAGTTGTCCCATCAGCTCTTCTGTCATGTTAGAGGCTTTTCACACAATGTGTAGAATCTTAACTTATCAGTATTGACTCTGTATGGTTCATGCATATTCAGACTTCTGCTATTTCAAAATTCAGTTATCAATTTTTCTTAATGTTGATCTTTAGTTATCATGTTCATGCCATGGAATGACTTGGAGCTATTGATGGTTCTAGGTTCCGTATCTAGATCCGAGCCTATGTTCCGGTCAAGAAAAATGTGGTATTAGAGCATTAGGTTTTGAAGTGTCCTAGGGTGTCTGAAAGCCACGTTGAGTAGAGTCTTTTTTTGTGGGTGTGAAGT
>JACEIK010008748.1:9352-27355 GCA_018107945.1 Datura stramonium | reverse complement strand
GGAGGGTGAGCCTGAGAGCCGGGTCCTGTATCATGAAACGATACAACATAGAAAGTATGCGGTCAGTACGTGGAATGTACTGAGTATGCAAGGTAAGTAAGACAGACATTTAAAATATAGAAATCTCATAAATGATCATAAGAGTAGGACATCATGCTTGTATCATTAATCATCATAACATGTCATAAGGCCCAAGTTTTTCAAAACATTTGTAGTGTAAACATAGTCATAATAATAAGGAAAGAGCTTTACTTAACATAACTTGAGCCAAAATACATAATCATAAACATGCATAAATCATGACGAACAGTGGGAGATTCTCTTAATCGACATACCTCATATGAGCACTCATGAAGCCCGAATTATAACCCTAGTCGGGAGGGTGTCCGTACCTTTCCAAGATTAGGGCCATGAAAGTGTGATATCACCATGAAGAGGTCCATTTGGATATGGGACAATCCCATAGGAGGTCCCAACATACCTATGGTGGCACGTAGTTTATGAGATCCGGAGCATAACCTAGGCCCCGAACCTACTCGGTGTTTGATACTACTCCCAAAACATATATAGTGCTCATAGTATAACATACATGAATTCATGGGCTAATTAAATCATGATAATCATAAATATACTTGTACATACATGAAGTAGCCATGAAACGAGGCCCGTGAGTCGGCCAAAACATAATTCATGATTCATAAGGTTCATACGTACTTGTAAATCATGCATATATCTTGAATTTCATAAAAATCATAATGGGTAACATAATAAATTCAAGATTTAAATCATAATTCATACTGGGCTTGTGAATATAATCAATGGAAGAGTACATCATAAATCGATTCATCACGGGGCATGCATAATTAGGCTTAATTACATGGAAATCCAAATCAATAATATTATAATTAGTTTAAGCTACAAAAGTTGATCAAAACCCATAGATTATAACTAGATTCAAAAATCGTAAAGCCCATTATCAAATCATTAGAATTTTAATTAA
The DNA here is from genome assembly GCA_018107945.1 of Datura stramonium. Classification (NCBI taxonomy): domain Eukaryota; kingdom Viridiplantae; phylum Streptophyta; class Magnoliopsida; order Solanales; family Solanaceae; genus Datura; species Datura stramonium. The sequence continues at coordinate 26,355 of JACEIK010008748.1, read as the reverse complement.
ATCACTTTCAAAACCCCATTATTTTTATTGAAATTTTAGTAAAATCGTAGAGGAAGGGAATGGGTGTGGAAGAAACCACCAATTGAGAACCTTACATACTTTGGAACAACTAGTTCTTAACCTCTCTTGATAACCCAAGAAGAAATTGCAATGAATTGATGAGTTCAAAGCTTAAATCACTCTCCCAATTCCCCTACCTTGCATATATGAATGAATGAAGTAAAAATTGAACTTAACCCCTTTAAATTTCCCTATTCATAGCCCAAAACATCGTAGTTTAGGCCTTACATACCTAGGAATAACTAGTTCTTAATCTCTCTTGATAACCCAAGAAAAAATTGCAATGAATTGATGAGTTCTAAGCCTGAATCACTCTCCCAATTCCCCTACCTTGCATACATGAATGAATGAAGTAAAAATTGAACTTAATCCCTTTAAATTTCCCTATTCATAGCCCAAAACATCGTAGTTTAGGCCTTACATACCTGGGAATAACTACTTCTTAACTTCTCTTGATAACCAAAGAAGAAATTGCAATGAATTGATGAGTTCTAAGCTTCAATCACTCTCCCAATTCCCCTATCTTGCATACATGAATGAATGAAGTAAAAATTGAACTTAACCCCTTTAAATTTCCCTATTCATAGCCCAAAACGTCGTAGTTTAGGCCTTACATACCTGGGAATAACTAGTTCTTAACCTCTCTTGATAACCCAAGAAGAAATTGCAATGAATTGATGAGTTCTAAGCTTGAATCGCTCTCCCAATTCCCCTACCTTGCATGCATTAGTGAATGAAGTAAAACTGAATTTAACCCCTTTAAATTTCCATATTCATAACCCAAAACGTCGTAGTTTAGGCCTTAGGATCTTAGAAATTTACGTAAAAAGATCTTGCTAATTCGCAAAAAAAAAACTGCCAGGTGACCCGGACGGGTGACCTGACGACTCGTTACTAGCACTCAAGACTCGTCACGTGGCTCATTTTGTTCACTGTCTTGGCTGATCACTAGGCTCCTAACAGATGACATAACGACTCATTAGGGGTGGCCATGACTCGTGGTCACCAATCGTTAGGTACACTGCGTCCCTTATATCAATTTACTTATATCTTATCCAACGACTCTTACCACGACTCGTTGTCTGACATGACAAGTCATGGTTTCCTCCTGTTAAGTTCACTAGTTGACTTCCTCTATTTATTCTTCACCCTCATCCCACGGCTAACTTGACGACTCGTGGTAAGGCATCACGAGTCGTTCCCATGCCCGTGGGGACACCTTATCCTTCAATCCTTCCTAGATTCCCCAGGCCTCCCCATGAGTCACCTGATGACTCGTGGGCTCTTCTCACGAGTCGTCCAATGACTCGTTCTGAACCTGCAACCCAGATTTTCTATTTTTCCCCATTTCAACTCCCGGGTCCGATCTTTGAGTTCTCGGGGTATAACAAAATCATTCATGTCTAACTCTACTAAATCAGTTGAAGTTACTTTTTGAAGGACTGTGACAGGGCAATTTGTATATGCTGGTCGAGCTATAACTAAGTCATCGACTGGAGTAGAGACTGTGAAGGGTTCTGACAATATTTCGGGACTAACTCTAAAACTAATAGCAACATAAGGCATCACAAAAGATAAAGTAGCCCCTGGATCTAACTATGTATATACATCAAGATTGAATACTCACCACATACTAGTGACCATATCAGGTGATACCTCTTACTCCTGATGAGACGAGAGGGCATAAATGTTGTTTTGACGCTGACCACTATCTGCACTAGTGGATGCACCCTGCTGAGTTGAGCGTGCTGGTGGACTTGCTGAACTGGTGGCTAGTTCACTCCCTTTACCATGCCCATTTCTGGCTAAAGGACAATCTTTAAGCATGTGTTCAGGCTTCCCACACCCAAAACACAAACCTGAACCTACCGAACAATCTCCGGCGTGCCTCCCGCCACACTGTCTGCAAACTAGAATGTTGGGCTCTCCTACCATGCTCCCCTGACCTCTGGGCCCTGATGCTCTACCCCACTGATCACGTCTATTTCTGGATAAAACGCTGGCTGATGACTACGCTGGGGCCAATGGCCTCTTATGGGACTACTGACAGTGTTCTCCATCGGACCTCTGCTGAAACTATCCATAACTCCCTGTCTTGGCCCTCTTGGCCTCTCTCTCTCCTTCTCCTTTATCTGATCCGCCTCTATCTGTTGGGTGTATATGACCAACCGAGAGAAGTTTAGGTCACTCTTCAGCATCATAGTCCTACACTCCTTGACCAAAATCTGACACTCCATACACAAATTTGTTCATACGATCTCTCTGATCCACAACCATCTCTGGCGCATACTTGGACAATCGGATGAATTCTAAGCGTACTCTTGACCAGTCATATTATTTTGCCTCAAGTTGTTGAACTCCGCCGTCTTTGCCTCCCTCAATTCCCTAGGCCATATAAATATACCTAAGTCCATGCTATTTTCTTAGTTTTGAGCGAGGAAGAATTTCTGAAGGGCATCATGAACTATCATCCCAGCTCATAGAGGCTCGCCCACTGCTCTACCGTCACCAATGACGGTACCAAATATAAGAAACCCCCTTTAGCTGATAGGAGGCTAAGTTTGCGCTATCTTCTCCCATCACCCCCATAATCTGGGTGATCTTTTGTACCTCCTCAAGAAACTCATGTGGGTCCTCATACACTCTTGACCCATGGAACTTAGGTGGATTCATCCTGAGAAAATCCCGAACTCGAGCTGCCACTGTGCTCCCATTCTGCGGGATATGGGCCACCGCCTGCTGGTTGACCTGAGCAGTCAAATACTGGGCCTTCATGAAATGACGCTCTAAACTCCACATGAGGAACTTCATTCGAAGGACTCACGCTTGTCTCTTTCCATCTTCATGGACATTCCATTTCCGTTCAGCACACCATTTACTCGGTAGGGAGGCATGACTCTGCAAATACATATAGCACGATTTAGAAGGATAGAAGATACTTCATCACACACGACATAGATCATGAAAAAGAAGGAAATTTCTAAAACGTCTTGTAGTCTCTCCCCATAAGTGTGGCGCACTTCACACCCACAAAAAGACTCTACTCAACGTGGCTTTCAGACTACGGACACTTCAAACCTAATGCTCTAATACCACATTTTTCTTGACCGAGGTTTTATGCTCTGTACCCCGCCGGGAAGCGGGGAGGCTTCTCCCGAGATGTGGTCACTGGTATGTTGCAAGTCTTCCATATTGTTACTTATTCCTTGTTAGATCCATAAGAGCTACCTTGTTTTGTGACCCCTTATATTGCTTTAGTAGTTTTGGAGTTAGCGAATTTCTGTCAGAACCGTTCTCGGTCTACCCAGTCGGTGAATCGGTTGTAGCTAGGCGGGTGTATAGAGGTGCCCCATCACAGTATTGCATAAGGTTACCTCCACCAGACTTAGTAGAGCTAGCTATGACTGACTTTGACATCATTTTGGGTATGGATTGGTTGTTTGCATGTTATGCTTCAATGAATTGTAGGACCTGTGCGGTGGAATTCCGATTTTTAGGCAGTTAGTTTTGAAGTGGAAGGGTAATTCAACTATACCAGCCGGTTGGTTTATTTCATATCTTAAGGCCAGGAAAATGATTTCAAAGGGCTGCATGTATCACCTAGTTAGGGTTAAGGATGTCGAGTCAGGCCCGACCCGACTATCCCGTCAGTTCTAGTAGTGTGTGAGTATCTGGAGGTTTCTCCCAATGATTTTCCAGAGTGTTCCTCTTGAGAGAAAAAATTGATTTGACATTGATCTCTTACCCGATACGCCTATCTCTATTCCTCCATACAAGATAAAAACCAGCCAAGCCTAAAGAGTTGAAGGATAGGACTTGTTGGATAAGGGCCTTCGTGGAAATGAGCAAGTCTCCATGGGGTCACCAGTTCTCTTTGGCGGAAAAGAAGGATGGATCCTTCGCACGTGTATTGATTACCGGCAACTAAACAAGGTCACCGTCAAGAATAGGTACCCCTTACCTAGGATCGATGACTTGTTTGGCCAACTTCATCAGTGCGGATGTTTCTCAAGATAGATCTCAGGTCCAGTATCACCAGCTCGGGGGTTCGGGAGAGTGACATCCATCACTTTAGGACTCGGTATGGTCACTGAATTTTTATGACTTTTGGACTAACCAATGCCCCTGCAGCTTTCATGGACTTGATGAACAGGGTGTTCAAGCAATATCTAGACACATGTTCATTGATCGTGTTCATCGATGATATCATATATACTCTCGGAGCGAGGAGGAGCATGCCACTCATTTGAGAATAGTGTTGCAGACTCTCACGGATTGTCAGTTGTATGCAAGAAGTTCAGTAAGTGCGAGTTTTGGTTGGACTCGATTGCATTTTAGTCCATGTGGTATCGAGTGATGGCATAAAGGTAGATTCTCGAAATTCAGAGCGGTTAAGAATTCGCCCAGACTGGTGAATCCTCTAGAAATTCGGAGTTTCTTGGGCCTAGCAGGTTACTACCAGAGATTTTAGGGATTTTCATCAATTTCCAGCACCATTGACCAGGTTGACTCAGAAAAGGTAAAGTTAATGGTCGAAGGCTTGTGAGAAGAGCTTCCAAGAGTTGAAGACCGACTCACTTCAGCACCGGTGTTGACCCTACCGAAGGTACCAATGGTTTTGTAGTATATTGTGATTCTTCGATAATCGAACTTGGGTGTGTGTTGATGCAGCATGGGAAAGTGATAGTGTATGCCTCAAGATAGTTGAAAATCCATGAGAGGAATTACCCGACCCATGATCTTGAGTTGGCCACAGTGGTGTTTGCATTGAAGATATGGCGGCATTACTTGTATAGGGTCCACATGGACGTGTTCAGGATCACAAGATCTTGTATGTGTTGACGCAGAAAGATCTCAATCTTCGGCAAAAGGAGGTGGTTGGAGTTACTTGGACTATGAAATAGTATGGTAAGGCTAATGTGGTTGCGGACGCGCAACGAGGAGCTCTCTATGGAGAGTGTGTCCCACGTGGATGAGGAAAGAAGGAACTGGTGAAAGTGTCATCGACTTGCATGATTAAGGAGTTAGATTGGTTGACTCGACCGATGGCGGCGTTGTGCAAAATGGATCAGAACCGTCCTCAGTGGTTGATGTCAAATCTAAGCTAGATAAGGATCTAGTGAAAGTTAAAGGAAGCTATGTAGAGTCAAAAGGTGAGTTTTCTCCCAGGGGAGATGATATGCTACGGTACCGAGGTCATCTATGTGTGCAGGACGTAGATGATTTGAGGGATCAGATATTGCATGAGGCACATAGATCAGGTACTCCCTATCCATCTAGGTACCACCAAGATGTATCACGATTTAAGGAAAATATATTGGTGGAACGACATGAAGATAGATATTGCAGATTCGTAGTCAGGTTCTCGAGCTTTGTCAGCAGAGTAAGGTCGAGCACCAAGGCCGGAGGCGTACTTCAGGATATTAGCATTCCTACTTCGAAGTAGGAAGAAATCAATATGGACTTCATAACAGGTTTCCCGTACTCACCAGCAACATGACTCTATTTGGGTGGTGGTCGACAGGATGACCAGAATTTGCACATTTCCTATCGATCAAAACCACAGATTCATCCGAGGATTATGCCAAGTTGTATATTTGGGAGTTGGTTAGGCTACATGGAGTTCCCTTGTCCATTATATTAGACCGAGGTACTAAGTTTACCTCTTAGTTTTGACGGTCGTTCCAAAAAGGGCTTGGGACTCAAGTTAAGCTCAACACAACCTTTCATCCGCAAATGGATGGTCAAGCCGAATGAACAATCCAGACTCCCGAGGACATGTTGAAGCATGTGTGATGGACTTAAAAGGTAATTGGGATGATAATTTTCCCTTGATTGAATTTTCTTATAATAACTTAGCTAACCTCTAGCATCCAAATGACTCGTTCGGGCTCTTTGGATGAAAGTGTAGTCGCCCATTGGATGGTTTGAGGTTGGTGACGCGATTATGATAGGGCTGGTCGGTTCATGAGGCTGATGGGTTTAGTTGATAATAGACCGGTTAAAAGCCACTCAGAGTCATCAAAAGTCATGTGCGGATGTGAGAAGAGATTTGGAGTTGAGGTGAACGTTGGGTGTTTCCAAGGGTATCTCCCATGAAGGGAAGTCATGCGTTGAAAGAAAAGAAAACTCAGTCCCTGCTATATTGGATCCTACCGGGTTATGAGAAGAGATGGTAACGTAGCGTATGAGTTGGTCTTGTCATCAGAATTATCTTTGGTTCATCCCGTCTTTCATGTATCGCTCTTGAAAAGTTCTTGGGTGATCAGCTTTTGTTGTCCCAGTGGAAAGTGTACGTGAGAGATAGCCTCAGTTTGAGGAAATTCTAGTTGCAATCTTGGATCGACAGGTTCAGAGGCTGAAGAACAAAGTAGCTTCAGTAAAGGTGTTATGGAGAAATCAGCATGTTGAGGGAGCTAGGTGGGAAGGCAGCGGATATAATGTGGATAAATACGCTCACCTGTTCCCTACCGGCTCAGTTTCAGTTTGAGGTATCAGTTTAGCCATAATTCTCTAATTAGTTTCCATGTTTAGTTCATGTGCACAAGTTTGATTTATGTTATGATAGATATATGTGAAGTCTGAATTCGGTTCCTTTCTGTAGTTCTTTTGTTAGTCATTCCGTCAGTTCTCGATTTAAATAATTAGTATTTTCATATGATGAATGTATGATTTTGAGTTTTCTTCTTATTTCTAACATTCGAGGACGAATGCTCCCAAAGGGGAGATGTTGTTTTACCCCGAGAACTCAAAGATCGGACCTGGGGTGAAATGGGGAAAAATAGAAAATGCGGGTTACGGGTGCAAAACAGAGTGGATTGGACGACTCGTGGCTGAGTCGTCAGGTGACTCAATGGGAGGCACGGGAAGCTAGGAAGGATTTGAAGGAAAAGGGATCCCCACGGGCGTGGAACAACTCATTGTCAGGCGTTTCAGACAACGGCTCGTGGTAAAGAGTCGTTGGATGAGATATAAGTAAATTGATATAAGGGACGCAGTGTACTTGACGATTGGTGACCACGAGTGTTGGTCACCCCTAACAGTCATGTCATCTGTTAGGAGACAGTGTCAACCAAGGCGGTGAACCCAGCGATCCACGTGGCGAGACGAGTGCCCGTGCGAGTCGTCAGATTACCCGTCAAGATCACTTGGCAGTTATTTTCTGCAAATTAGTAAGCACTTTTACGTAAATTCCTATGATCCTAAGGCCAAAACTACGACGTTTTGGGTTATGAATAGAAATTAAAGGGTTAAGTTAAGTTTTACTTCATTCATTCATGCATGCAAGGTAGGGGAACTAGGAGAGTGATTCAAGCTTAGAACTCATCAATTCATTGCAATTTCTTCTTGGGTTATCAGAGAGGTTTAGAACTAGTTATTCCCAGGTATGTAAAGTTCTCAATGGGTGGTTTCTTCCACACCCAAGCCCTTCCTCTTCAATTTACTAAAATTTAAATAAAAAATCATTAGGTTTTAAATTGATTTAATTAAAATTCTAAAGATTTGATAATGGGCTTTATGATTTTTGAATCTAATTATAATCTATGGGTTTGATCCTTTTTGTAGCTTAAACTAATTATAATATTGATTTGGATTTCCATGTATTCAAGCCTAATTATGCATTCCCCATGATGAATTGATGTATGATCTACTCTCCCGTTGATGATATTCACAAGCCCAGTATGAATTATGATTTAAATCCTGAATTTATTATGTTACCCATTATGATTTTTATGAAATTTAATCTGAGCATGATTTACAAGTATGTATGAACCTTATGAATCATGAATATGTTTTGGCTGACTCACGGGCCTCATATCATGGCTAGTTCATGTATGTACAAGTATATTTATGCTTATCATGACTTAACTAGCCCATGAATTCATGTATGTTATACTATGAGCACTATATATTTTGGGAGTAGTGTCGAACACCAGTAAGTTCGGGGCATAGGTTACGCTTGGATCTCATAAACTACGTACCACCATGGAGTATGTTGGGACCTCCTAATAGGACTGTCCCACAGCCCAAATGGACCTTTTTCATGGTGATATCACACTTTCATGGTCCTACCCTTGGAAAGGTACAGACACCCTCCCAACTAGGGTTATAAGTTGGGCTTCATGTGTGCTCATATGGGGTATGTCGGTTAAGAGAATATTCCACTTGTTCCTCATGATTTATGCATGTTTATGATTATGTATTTTAGTAAGTCATGTTAAGTAAGCTCTTTCCTTATGATTATGACTATGTTTATACTACAAAATGTTTTGAAAAACTTGGGCCATATGACATTTTATGATGATTTATGATTCGAGCCTGTCCTACTCTTATGGTCATTTTTTAGATTCCTATATTTTAAATGTCTGGTATAACACCTTGCATACTCAGTACATTTCACGTACTGGCCGCATACTTTCTATGTTGTATCGTTTCATGATATAGACCCGGCTCTCAGGCTCACCCTCCTCGGTAGTGCTTCCGAGAGCGTCATCGGCTCATTTGGTGAGTCCTCATGTTCCAAGGAGCCCTGTGTTTTAGACTCTATGCTTTTCTCGGTTCAGAATTTTTGGGTTAGTTGGGGAGTTGTCCCATCAACCCGTCTTTCATGATTAGAGGCTTTTCAAACTATAAGTTGTATTAGCCATTATGTATGCATCACGTTTTTTCTTTTCTTCTTGTTATGAAATGTTTATGTTTTCTCATGTTAAGTCTTCTGCTTATGTGCTTGAATTAGATATACGCTCATGCCATGGGTTGAGTTGGGGTCTCTCAGGGCTCCTTGTCCATGTCTATGATCGGGTGTATGTTCGGGTCGTGACAGATTTCAATGTTACCTCACAGCATGGATTGGTTGCCTTCATATTCATATGCCTCGGTAAAGATTATAAGTACTCGAATGGCAAAGTTCTGATTCAGGTGAGCCAATCCTAGAATGGAAGGGTAGTTTAGATGTTCCTGTAGGTCACTTTGTTTCCGACCATAGGCCAAAAGATGATTTCTAGGGGTTGTTATGTACCACCTAGTTCGAGTTAAGGATGCAACATCTGAAACCCCGACTCTCCAATTAGTTCCTAAAGCATGTGGTGTTTCCAGATGATCTGCCAGGTATTCCTCCTGTGCGGGAGATTGACTTTGATTGACCATCTTCCGGATACGCAGCCTATATCTGTTCCTCCTTATGAATCCTCAGCCGAGCTAAAGGATTTGAAGTTAAATAACTTGGATAAAGGGCTTCTGAGACCTAGCAACTGCTTCGTCGTATGCACAGGTTCTCTTTATTCGAAAAAGAAATGATGGGTCTCTTCGTATGTACATTGACTACCCAGTTAAAGCAAGGTTACAATCAGGGCATGTATCCCCTCCCCAGAATTGATGACATTTTTTACCAACTTCAGAGTGCTAAGTGCTTCTCCAAAGATAGATCTCGGGTCAAGCCGCGTGCCTCGCATCGAGTGCCAATAATTTGATGACTTTCTTTTTCACATCGAGCGCGTCTGCGTGTACAGGTCGTGCAAATATGGTGGCTCGCGAACCGGTTATTGGGCAGGACGGACCGTCCTCTAACTATCATTTCTCGTGTGGTCTTCAGCTCTCTAGTCATTTGATAAGACATTTTGAATTGAAGAATAGTCCAAGTCTGGTGGTCAGCAGTATTCTGAAACCCATCTGGAACAACGTAGTTAAAACCAGATAATATGCGACTTACTACGATTTTGTGATTGGCGTAGAACTATCATTGTCTTCACAGGCTAAAGTGCATATTCACTTGGTCTTTAAGCCCTCTAACCACGAAAATCTAGCCTCACTACATCATTCTTTGACGAATTTTATTTTCTATTGTGACAATAATTATGTGTGGTTTGCAGAAGCAGAACAAGGACTTTCGGTATTATTGTTTAACTCAACAACCTCACAACTACTTCTTCAGTGGTGATGTGACATCCAGATGGTCTTTCCTTACATTTCTTGCGCGTCATCAACAACGAAAGTGTTGAAATGCTGTTCTATCCAAACACAGAACCTCTCCGAGATTACAATCATGCTCCTCACATTCTCATGTCCTGACCTAGGTAATGCCTTCTCAAGCTATTTCCCAAGGTAACAAATATGCTTTCATGGTGATCAATCATAAAAACAACCAACAATTCAGAATGTAGAATGAAAGCAACAGTTAATAACTTGAATTCCAAACAATTTCTTAAAATCTAATCATAATCCATGGCTTCAACCCTAGAGGAAGGGTTCTAGCCATTCATGTTCATAAAACTCTCTACACTACTATTAATCTACTCCTAAACTACATACTTACACGATATTGGTAGATGAGAAGGGAATTTGACCTAGATGGTTCTCCCACTTCTCCCTTCACTCCTAGGCAGTTTTGCAGAATAAAATCGTGACCAAATGGAATTAGGAGTTAATTTCATATTTATATTAAATGGAGAACGTGCTTGGCATGCGTGGAGCGGCTCGGTGTCCGCGAGTGTATCGCAGAGCACTGCCTCCGTGACACGGAGGCATCGTGGCTCCTGGGTGCTTGCCCGAAAAATCCGGCCTCCGGCAGCACCTGCCGCGCGTTGGCAGCGTGGCGCGCTGCTTGGGCAGCAACGTTGACACCATCTGTCGTGCAGCACGCTGCCGTGGCGTTATAGCAGCATGAACAGGCTGTTGTGTGCAGCCTGCCTGCCGTGGCACGTTGCCGACGCGCAGGTGGGCTGTTTCTGCCTCCTCTTTGCCGACGTTCGCGTATTGGTTCGTTTAAGCCTCTGTGCAACTCATGGATTAGCTCCTCAAAGTCATCAAAACCTACAAAACAAGAGCTAATCATGTTGGTTAGCACATATCTTCACATTTATATAAAATCACATGAAAATGTATGAAATAGCTTAGACAACACGGCTAATTTTAAGTTGTAAAGCATCACAGGCATGCTATTTTGCCCGTGATCACTAACCCACACTAAAAGCCTTGTTCGTCCTTGAACAATATCACATATGATGCATATGGAGATTCCCACATAACTAATTTAGCAAGATAATTCAAGCTACGTCTATAATGATTACATAAGGTACAAGTTAAAAATAGAACAATCTATGCCAATACAACTGTGTTAGCCTTCTTAACCTCAAGAATCGACTCTCAATATCAACAAACTCATACAAATCAACTGATTAAGAAATCCCACATGAATTATATCCTTCATTCAACATGTGCCCTCACGGAAAGAGAGTTACCCCATCGCACGCAAAAATAATTTTTACATCACAACATGTGTGGCTACACTGAATAAATTACACTCACTCTCCTCACAAGAATTCACATGCATTATGTCACGGCCCATAAACATAAGCAGTGTTTCTCCATAATTTGAGGATGTATAGATGTAAGATCAAGTAGGACTTCTTAAGAGTTGTAGCTGTCAGGACAGGTAGGTGCTATTATGGCTAGTAATAGTGACTATCTTTCCTAATAGCTTTTAATACCTCATGCCCTCATTACGAACTTTCCTTCCCTTACTTCACCTTTTTATCCTTAGCAGTAGTTTTCTGTTTCCTCTTTTGTTTCCCCTTTATTTAGGCACTTTTGGCATTCAGTGAGGAGCTCTATAAATACATTTTTCATTACTTTATTTTCTTACTCCTTAATAATGATCAACCACTTTCACACAAACCTTTGTCCTTTCTCAACTTCTACAACTTGCTAATTTTCATTTCTTTTCATTCCTCTCACTCCTTTACTCTTTCCAATTTTTCCTTCTTTAAGCGCTTTCCAACGGAGCTTTGGGTCAATTTCAAGTTAATGAAGAAAAGGATTAAACATGTTCATGCTTCAAAGAATAGGCTCAAGGCTCAACGGGGCTAACTAGAATTAATTTTTCAAGGTAGGTAAAATGAGGGATAAAAATTTGGTTAATTCAAAGAAATGCCTAAATCATCTCCTACAATTCATCCTTCATTTCGCTTCATACACACCAGGCAAGTTTAGACATCCACAATAGCACAGAATATAAAAACCTTACCTCTCATGGCACATGCTCAATTCAAGACATTATTGAGACTCTTACTGTTTCATCACAAGAATTCAAAATTAAGCTTCAATTATATTGAGTCAAATTCATGAACCTAAATTATATCAAACAAAGTTATACATGCATGCTTCCAACCACGAACATACTTGCATCATCATCATATATAACTCTAACAAGAACATCAAGCATCAACTAGCTATGGTTTCAAACCCAACATCTATCGACTAATTTTCCTCAAGACGGTCGTCATCCATCCATCGTCGGAAATAGTCCGTAACTACGACTAAAGCATTATATGAACCAAATAAAAATAGTAAAAATATAAAAAGAAAAAAAAATTTATTCTTCGGTTCAAGGCCCCCGTTGAAAGAACCGAAAGAAAAACCAACAGGTGATGAGGTCATGCTTGACTCGCAAAATTTTTCAAAAAACTTTCTCATTTTTATCACACAAGCATTACATTCACCAACGGTTTGTTAGCACAAATTTTTAATTTCCTTGAAATTTTCCTCACCCCACACTCCAATCATGCTATGTCCTCATAGCATCCAATTAACATTTCAAGAGGGTGATAAATACTCCTGAGGGCCTTTAGGCCTAGCTAATGTTTTCCATCATTTGCACAAGCGGGTAGTCGACCCCACACTTTTCCTCTTCATAGCACCCCCAAGCTTCCTCCTCTAGGGTACTCGGACTTCCTCCCACCTGTGCCTAACTTTCCACCAAAAACACAAACAAAACACGAAAATAACAAAATCCAAACAAAAATAAAAAATATTAAAATTTTGTGCCTGAGGTACCCTTGGGTTGACTCCCAAGCAGGCGCCTTATTTTACGTCGTCGCACGGCGTGGACTGCCTAGACATCCTCATACCTGGGTTCTCTTTCGAGAACCATCTCCTTTTCTTCTGCTGTTTAAGAAACAGCCTCCCACTCTGTTCCTCCTTCTCCAACTTCTTCTCACATTTAAGCCCTTTCATTCCATGAAGTTATGGAGTTCGGTGGCTCAGCCTTCAGCCACTTTTTCGCCTCTCCCAACAATGAAAATAGGAAGAGGTCAATCGGACATAATCTGAGGACACTCCGGTGGGGACGAACATTGTCACTAATCTCTAAAAAGCTCATGGTATACTGCCAGGTCCTCATGTTCCATTCCGGTAGGCGGCCACTAGAATGTAACAGCATATTCTGGCCCCCAAGCTCAAGTTCCCTCCAGGCTCCGGTTTACGGATTCACATTCGTCGCTAGTGGGATTGCCACTTCGCGAACTGGTCTTACTGCCATTGCTTCCGATAACGTTGATTTACTTGCGGTGGTTGTTGTTGTACCTTTACTTGAAGTCTCTTCAGCTTTTGCTCTAGAGCTACTCTCCTTTATAAATGGATTTGGCGTTCAGGTTCAAGCAGCGGTTCCGCCCAAGCTCTCTATTTCTAGCCTCAGCAGGACAACTGTCACACCTGCAACAAGACAACTAAGACCAAGTTTCTCAACACCTAAGGAAATTCAAAAATCACACAAAAATAGATAAATTATCAAAACTTCGCCGAGTCCACGACAACGGCGCCAAAAACTGATTTGCCCGCATCAGTGCCAATAATTTGACTCTTTTTCACATCGGCGGCGTCCGCGAAGTGTCCAGGTCGTGCAAGTAATATAGTGGCTCTTTTTAAGAACCGGATTGTCGAACCCACCGGGACTGGACCCATTCCTCTAACTATCCATTTCTAGTGTGATCTTGAATATCTAAAGTGTTGGTGATAGACATTTTCGATTGAAGAATAATTAAGTCTAAGTTTGGGTCAGCAGAAATATTCAAAATTACTCTAGGAGCAACATAGAGTAAAAAGCCGGATAATCATGCGATACTACGATTTGCAATGGAATAAGCATGGAACTATCAATTGTTATTTCACATAACTGGAATTGCATGTTCATGGTCTTTCGAGCCTCTTAACACGGCAATCTAGCCTCACTGCATCATTGTGAGCGAGGAGTTTAATTTTCTAGTCGCGGGCAATAATTTATGTTGTGGTTTACGGGGAAACGATTAGGGACTTTCGTGCGTCTAACCATTTAACTTTAACTTAGCCTCACAACTACTTTGTTGAGTGGTGATGTGACATCCCAAGTTGGTCTTTCATAACATAACCCCGCGTGTCAGCCAAGCACGGTGTTAGGCATATTCTATCAAACACAGAACCTCTCCCGAGATTACAATCATGCTCCTCACATTCTCATGTCCTGACCTAGGTAATTCCTTCTCAAGCTATTTCCCAAGCTAACAAATATGCTTTCATGGTGATCAATCATAAAAACAACCAACAATTCAGAATGCAAGACGAAAACAACAGTTAACTTGAATTCCAAAATAATTTCATAAAATCACAATCATAATCCATGGCTTCAGCCTAGAGGAAGGGTTCTAGCCATTCATGTTCGTAAAACTACTCTACACTACTATTAATCTACTCTAAACTACATACTTACACGATATTGGTAGATGAAGGGAATTTGACAAACGATAGATGAGTTCTCCCTTCTCCCTTCACTCCTGACAGTTTTCCAGAATAAAATCGTGACCAAATGGAATTAGTAGCTAAGGGTCCTGTTATAGTAAATGGAGGAGAGCGTGCTTAATTGTACAATAGGTGGAGCGGCTCCGTGTCACAGGTGTATTGCGGAGCACTGCCTCCGTGACACAGGCATCATAACTCACTGGAACAACACCCGAAATCAGCCTCGGCAGCATCCTGCCGCGTTGGCGGCGTGGCACGCTGCTTAGACGCTAGCGTTGACACCATCCTGTCGCGCAGCCTGCCTGTCGTGGCTTGCGTTGCCAACGCGCAGGTGGGCTGTGTATGCCGTGGCACGTTGCCGACGCAGGTGGGCTGTTTTGTGCCTCTTCTTTGCCGACGTTCGCTTGTTAATTCCGTTTCCAAGCCTCGCTCATGGATTAGCTCCTCAAAAGTCATCAAAACCTACAAAACAACTACAAAACAAAGGCTAATCATGTTGGTTATCACATATCTTCACATTTATATAAAATCACATGAAAATGTATAAAATAACTTAGACAACACGACTAATTTTAAGTTGTAAAGCGTATCACGGGCATGCTATTTTTGCTGGTGATCACCAACTATCACCAGCTCAGAGTTAGGAGAGTGACATCCCTAAGACAGCCTTCCGGACTAGGTATAGTCACTATGAGTTTGTAGTTATGTCGTTTGGACTAACGAAATCTCCTTCAGCTTTTATGGACTTGATGAAATATTATACCCTGGAAGCCCAAAGATCAAACCCGGGAGTTGAAACGGAGAAAAGTGTAAAAACTGGCACTAGGAACAGAATGAGTTATGAGATGACTCATTAGTGCAGCCCACGAGTCGTGATGTGACTCGTGGGGAGGCCCGTGAGGAAGTTTTGGAAGTTTGAGGAAAAAGATCCCCACAGGCGTGACAACGACTCGTAGTCAGACCCCACGAGTTGTTAGGTCAGTCGTGGCTGAGTAAGGAAAGAAAAGAGAAGAAGTGAGGCAGTGCACTCGACTGAAGGACCCCACGATTCATGGGGTGAGTCATGGTCAAAGCAGGGATGGTTTTTGTTGAAGCCCAGGCAATGCACTTCACGACCGGCTCCATGAGTCGTGACCTATAACCACGAGTCATTAAATCCCTCGTTGGGACCACCTGACAGCTAATTTCTACGAATTTAGTAAGGATTTTTCGTAATTCCTAAGTTCCTAGGGCCTAAAATATGACGTTTTGAGTTATGAATATTGACTTTTAAAGAGATTAAGTTCATTTTAGGCCTCATTCATTCATGCATGCAAGGTAGAAGACTTGAGAGGGTGAAAAGGCTTTGCATTCATCAATTTCTTTTTCAATTTCCTATTGGGCATCTAAAGAAGTGTTAGAATCAGCTACCAACAGGTATGTAAGGTTATTAATGGGTGATTTCTTTCACACTCATGCCCAATCCCTCTCTAAAGTATGAAATTCTATGTCTAATATATGGGGTTTTAACCCAAATGCATGAATCTTCTATTTCTATACATGGGTATGATTTGATTATGATTCTACTATTGAATTATGAAGCATGGGAAAATTCTATTATGTTTTCAATTTAAAATCATGATTTTAGTCTTATGAATTAAAATTCCATAGACGAAATGTTCATGAAAGATGAGATTTATGATGAGTATATGATGATGATGAGATATTAGGATGAAAAACAAGTTTTGAAGCCACCCATGCTTACAATTATGTTTTGATAAGAATTGAGTACTTCTAAGTATAATAAAGATTTGGAAAACGCCCACATGTTAAGTATGAATGATGATTTTCCCGAATTAAG
Organism: Datura stramonium; assembly: GCA_018107945.1. Taxonomy (NCBI): domain Eukaryota; kingdom Viridiplantae; phylum Streptophyta; class Magnoliopsida; order Solanales; family Solanaceae; genus Datura; species Datura stramonium. Next base: position 9,908 of record JACEIK010008748.1, on the reverse strand, counting down.
CTTACCACATTATTTTGGAGCATAGACTCCCAAATATATTTTCATCTTGTGGTATGTTTTGAGTTGAAGTTTTCCTATGCATAGCTTACCACATGGTTTTGGAGTGAAGGCTCCCAATTATATTTTTAGCTTGTGGTATGTTTTTGAGCTAAAGCTTCTCATATGCATGATTTCATATTTGAGATTTATTGATTTTGAGCTTCATCAATAGATGATGTTGAGCTTTGTTATAAAATTATGTAGAGCATATGCATGTTTTTGGGAGTAATGTCTATCACCGAGTAGGCTAAGGGTCGATCACCCTGTGCCTCATAACGACGTGCCAACGTAGGTTTATACATTATGACTTTGGGACCTCCTTTGTGAGCTTCTCCTACTTGAATGGGACTTCAGCTTGATATCGATCATGGTATTGTCCCTAGCCCTGGCAAGGCTTTGGACGGCTCTACCCACTTGAGTGTGATAGTTGGGACCATGTAAGCTCTATCGTGGTATGCCGGTTAAAAGATAAGTCTCCCATTGTTCCTCGTGATTTCAGATATGCATATTCATTACT